>ML424515.1:35166-47356 GCA_005239525.1 Nicotiana knightiana
TCAAGAAAGCTATGGATCAACAAGAAAGAGATACCACAAATCTACAAGAACAGGTATGTCATTTTATAATTATGAATAGCTAAATTACTATATTCCTTATAATCTCTTGCAAATTATAATTGTTCATCATGCTATAGTACTGTTATAAAAATCATCTTGAGAAAGTTTGCCATGGAAATATGCTAAGAGTAGGTAAGCCCAGACTATGCCATCCTAATGTTGAAACCAGTAGGCAAGGAAGCCGTTTAGGGGAGTAAACGAAGTTGAGGCGCTGTTAGGGTAACTGATTGAAGCAGAAAAGCATGGTAGTGACCAGAAAAGATGAAAAAAAAAACTTATTATGCTATGATGAATAAGGATAATAGGCATAGAGATTAGAGGGAATATGTTTAGTAAAACATATGACAAAATGAATACATACTTATTAGATGATGACCTTAGTTATAAGATACTCATCTTACATATTCTAAAAAATATTGATAATGATACAAGAAGAATAATATACAAAAAATTAGTTAATTTTGAAATAATAGAAATAATGAATCAAAATTGGACAGAATTAATTATACCAGATGACATAAATATAGACTTATATGAATTAGATTTATATTCAGAACAATAATGAATCATATATACCAATTAATATGAGTAAAATGAAAATTGGTATCAGAGCCATAGTGTCCGAGATATCAAATATGACCCAAGGAACCATAACCAACACTTCAAAATGATCAAGTTACATTTTTTGGCATTCTATGGCAATTAAACTGGAATTCCGCCAGTCGTGCCTGTATTATCGCATCTATGGTCTAGGCCGGACGCCTTGGTATGGAGCCGGTACCGGATCGCATGATATTTTTTCGGGACATCAAATACAACCAAAGGAACCATAACCAACTCTTGAAATGATCAAGTTATATTTTTTGGCATTATATGGCAATTAAACTTAAATTCCGTCACTCGTGCCTGTATTATCGCCTGGCATCGTCCCGGTCGGACTCCTTGGTACGGAGCCGTTACCGAATCTCACGATATTTGTCTGAGACATCAAATACGACACGAGGAACCATAACCAACGCTTCGAAATGATCATGTTACATTTTTTGGCATTTTATGGCAATTAAACTTTAATTTCGCTAGTAGTGCTTGTATTATCGCCTGCCATGGTCCAGACCAGACGCCTTGGTACAGAGCCATTACCGGATCACATGATATTTTCCGGGACGTCAAATACGACCCAAGGAACCATAACCAACACTTTGAAATGATCAAGTTACATTTTTTGGCATTTTATGGAAATTAAACTGAAATTTCGTCAGTCGTGCATGTATTATCGCCTGTCATGGTCCACGCCGGACTCCTTGGTACGGAGCCAGTATTGGATCGCATGATATTTGTCCGGGATATCTACTATGACCCGAGGAACCATAACCAACACTTTGAAATGAGCAAGATAGATTTATTGGCATTTTATGACAATTAAACTAGAATTCCGACAGTCGTGCCTGTATTATCTCCCGCCATGGTCCAGGCCGGACGCCTTGGTACGGAGCCGGTACCGGGTCACATGATATTTGTCCGGGATATGAAATATGACCCAAGGAACCATAACCAATGCTTCGAAATGATCAAGTTACATTTTTTGGCATTTTATGGCAATTAAACTGTAATTCCGCTAGTCGTGCCTGTATTATCGCCTGCCATGGTCCAGACGCCTTGGTACGGAGATGGTACTGGGTCGCATGATATTTGTGCGGGACACTAAATATGACCCAAGGAACTATAACCAATGCTTCGAAATGATCAATTTTGATTTTTTGGCAATTTATGTCAATTAAACTGGAATTCCGACAGTCGTGCCTGTATTATCGCCTGCCATGGTCCAGACCGGACACCTAGGTACGAAATCGGTACCGGGACGCATGATATTTGTCCGGGATATAAAATATTACCCAAGGAACCATAACCAACGCTTCGAAATGATCAAGTTAAATTTTTTGGCATTGTATGGAAATAAAACTAGAATTCCGCCAGTCGTGCCTGTATTATTGCCTGCCATGGTCCAGGCCGGACGCCTTGGTACGGAGCCGGTACCGGGTCACATCATATTTTTCCAGGACATTAAATATGACCCAAGGAACCATAACCAATGCTTCAAAATGATCAAGTTACATTTTTTGACATTTTATGGTAATTAAATTTGAATTCCGCCAGTCGTGCCTGTATTAGCGCCTGCCATGGTCCAGGCCGGATGCCTTGGTATGGAGTCGGTATCGGATCATATGATATTTGTCCTGGACATCTAATACGGCCCAAGGAAACATAACCAATTCTTGGAAATGATCAAGTTACATTTCTCTGCATTTTATGGCAATTAAACTGGAAAAACCGCTAGTCGTGCCTCTATTTTCGCCTGCCATGGTCCAGGCCGGACGCCTTGGTACAAAGACGGTACCAGATCAAATGATATTTCTCCAGGACATCTAATATGACCCACAGAACCATAACCAACGCATTGAAATGATAAAGTTACATTTTTGGTATTTTATGGCAATTAAACTGGAATTCCGACAGTCGTGCATGTATTATCGCCTGCCATGGTCCAGGTCGGACGCCTTGGTACAAAGAAGGTATCGGATCGCATGATATTTCTCAAGGAAATCAAATACGAACCACAGAACCATAACCAACGCTTTGAAATGATCAAGTTACATTTTTTGGAATTTTATGGCAATTAAACTGGAATTCTGACAATCGTGCATGTATTATCGCCTGCCATGGTCCAGGCCGGACGCCTTGGTACAGAGACGGTACTGGATCGCATGATATTTCTCCAGGACATCAAATACGACCCACAGAACCATAACCAACCCCTTGAAATGATCAAGTTACATTTTTTGGCATTTTATGGCAATTAAAATTGGGATTCCGTCAGTCGTGCATGTATTATCGCCTGCCATGGTCCAGGCCGGACGCCTTGGTATGGAGCCGGTACCGGATCACATGATATATGTCCGGGATATCAAATATGACCCAAGAAACCATAACCAACGCTTCGAAATGATCAAGTTAAGTTTTTGGCATTTTATGGCAATTAAACTGGAATTCCGCCAGTCGTGCCTCTGTTATCGCCTGCCATGGTCCAGGCCGGACGCCTTGGTACTGAGCCGGTACCGGGTCGCATGATATTTGTCCGTGACATTAAATATGACCCAAGGAACCATAACCAACGCCTCGAAATGAGCAAGTTACATTTTTTGGCATTTTATGGAAATTAAACTTGAATTTCGCCAGTCGTGCCTTTATTAGCACCTGCCATGGGCCAGGCCGGACACCTTGGTACGGAGCCGGTATCGGATCACATGATATTTGTCCTTGACATCAAATACGACCCAAGGAACCATAACCAACGCTTCGAAATGATCAAGTTACATTTTTCTGCATTTTATGGCAATTAAACTGGAATTCCGTCAGTCGTGCCTCTATTATCGCCTGCCATGGTCCAGGCCGGACACCTTGGTACAAAGACGGTACCGGATAACATGATATTTCTCCAGGACATCAAATACGACCCACAGAACCATAACCAGCGCATTGAAATGATAAAGTTACATTTTTGGCATTTTATGGCAATTAAACTGGAATTCCGTCAGTCGTGCATGTATTATCGCCTGCCATGGTGAAGGCCGGACGCCTTGGTACAGAGCCAGTACCGGATCACATGATATTTGTCCGGGATATCAAAACTATGACCCAAGGAACCATAACCAACGCTTCGAAATGATTTAAGTTACATTTTTTGGCATTTAATGGCAATTAAACTAGAATTCCGCCAGTCGTGCCTGTATTATTGCCTGCCATGGTCCAGGCCGGACGCCTTGGTACGGAGCCGGTACCAGGTCGCATGATATTTGTCCGTGACGTAAAATATGACCCAAGTAACCATAACCAACGCTTCGAAATGAGCAAGTTACATTTTTTTGGCATTTTATGGAAATTAAACTGGAATTTCGCCAGTCGTGCCTGTATTATCGCCATCCATGGTCCAGGCCGGACGCCTTGGTATGGAGCCGGTACCGGATCGCAAGATATTTTTCCGGGACACCAAATACAACCTAAGGAACCATAACTAACTCTTCTAAATGATCAAGTTATATTTTTTGGCATTTTATGGCAATTAAACCGGAATTCCGCCAAGTCGTACTTGTATTATCGCCTGCCATGGTCCAGGCCGGACGTCGTGGTATGTATCCGACACCGAATCGCCTGATATTTGTCCGGGACATCAAATATGACCCTAGGAACCATAACCAAAACTTCGAAATGATCAAGCTACATTTTTTGGAATTTTATGGCAATTAAACTGGAATTCAGCCAGTCGTGCCTGTATTATCGCCATCCATGGTCCAGGTCGGACGCGTTGGTATGGATCTGGTACCAGATAGCATGATATTTGTCCATAACAGCAAATACAACCCAATAAACCATAACAAACTCTTAGAAAGGATCAAGTTACATTTTTTGAAATTTTATGGGAATTAAACTAGAATTCCGCCAAGTCGTGCCTGCATTATCGCCTTCCGTGGTCCAGGCCAGACGCGTTGGTACGTAGACGGTACCGAATCGCATGATATTTGTCCGGGAAATCAAATACAACCCAAGGATTCATAACCAACGCTTCGAAATGATCAAGTTACATTTTTTGGAATTTTATGGAAATTAAACTGGAATTCCGCCAGCCGTGCTTGTATTATTGCCTGCCATGGTCTAGGCCGGACACCTAGGTACAAAGTCAGTACCAGATCACAAGATATTTTTCCGGGACATAAAACACAACCCAAGGAACCATAACCAACTCTTCGAAATGATCAAGTTACATTTTTTGGCATTTTATGGCAATTAAACTAGAATTCCGCCAAGTCGTGCTTGTATTATCGCCTGCCATGGTCCAGGTCGGACGCCGTGGTACGTAGCCGGTACCGAATAGCATGATATTTGTCCGGTACATCAAATAAGACCCAAATAACCGTAACGAAAACTTCGAAATGATCAAGTTAAATTTTTTGGCATTTTATGGCAATTAAACATGAATTCCGCCAAGTCGTGCCTTTATTATCTCCTGCCATGGTCCAGGCCGGACACCGTGGTACGTAGCCGGTACAAAATCGCATGATATTTGTCCAGGAATTCAAATATGACCCTAGGAACCATAACCAAAACTTTGAAAGGATCAAGTTACATTTTTTGGCATTTTATGGCAATTAAACTGGAATTCAGCCAGTCGTGCCTGTATTATCGCCATCCATGGTCCAGGCCGGACGCCTTGGTATGGATCTGGTATTGGATCGCATAATATTTATTCGTGACATCAAATACAAACCAAGCAACCATACCCAACTCTTCGAAAGGATCAAGTTACATTTTTTGACTTTCTATGGCAATTAAACTAGAATTCCGCCAACTCGGGCCTGGATTATCGCCTTCCATGGTCCAGGCCGGACGCGTTGGTACGTAGCCGGTACCGAATCGCATGATATTTGTCCAGGAAATCAAATACAACCCAAGGATCCATAATCAATGCTTCGAAATGATCAAGTTACTTTTTTGGAATTTTATGGATATTAAACTGGAATTCCGCCAGCCGTGCCTGTATTATTGCCTGCCATAGTCCAGGCCGGACGCCTTGGTACAGAGCTAGTACCGGATCATATGATATTTATTTCAGGACATCAAATACGACCCAAGGAGCCAGAACCAATGCTTCGAAATGATCAAATTACATTTTTTGGCATTTTATGGCAATTAAACAGGAATTCCGCCAGTCGTGCATGTATTATCGCCTGCCATGGTCCAGGCCGGACGCCTTGGTACGGAGCCGGTACCGAATATCATGATATTTGTCCGAGATATCAAATACGACCTTAGAAACCATAACCAACTCTTCGAAATGATCAAGTTACATTTTTTGTCATTTTATGGCAATTAAATTTGAATTCCCCCAGTCGTGCCTCTATTATCGCCTGCCATGGTCCAGGCTGGACGCCTTGGTACAAAGACAGTCCTGGATCGCACGATATTTCTCCAGGACATCAAATACGACCCACAGAACATAACCAACACTTTGAAATGATCAAGTTACATTTTTTGGTATTGTATGGCAATTAAACTGGAATTCTGCCAGTCGTGCATGTATTATCGAATGCCATGGTCCAGGCCGGACGCCTTGGTACAGAGACGGTACCGGATCGCATGATATTTCTCCAGGACATCAAATACGACCCACAAAACCATAACCAATGCTTTGAAATGATCAAGTTACATTTTTTGCCGTTTTATGGCAATTAAACTGGAATTCCGTCAGTCGTGCATGTATTATCTTCTACCATGGTCCAAGTCGGACGCCTTGGTACGGAGCCGGTACTGGATCACATGATATTTTTCTGGGATATCAAATATGACCCAAGGAACCACCAATGCTTTGAATTGAGCAAGTTACATTTTTTGGCTTTTTATGACAATTAAACTAGAATTCCGACAGTCGTGCCTGTATTATCGCCTGCCATGGTCTAGGTTGGACGCCTTGGTATGGAGCCGGTACCTGGTCATATGATATTTGTCCGGGATATGAAATATGACCCAGGAACCATAACCAACGCTTCGAAATGATCAAGTTACATTTTTTGGCATTTTATGGCAATTAAACAGGAATTCCGCCAGTCGTGCCTGTATTATCGCCTGCCATGGTCCAGGCCGGACACCTTGGCACGGAGCCGGTACCGGATATCATGATATTTTTCTGGGAAATCAAATACGATCCAAGGAACCATATCAACGCTTCGAAATGATCAAGTTACATTTTTTTGGCATTTATGGCAATTAAACTAGAATTCCGCCAGTCGTGCATGTATTATCGCCTGCTATGGTCCAGGCCGGACGCCTTGGTATACAGACGGTACCAAATCGGATGATATTTCTACAGGACGTCAAATACGACCCATAGAACCATAATTAACGCTTTCAAATGATCAAGTTAAATTTTTTGGCATTTTATGGAAATTAAACTAAAATTCCGTCAATCGTGCTTGTATTATCGCCTGCCATGGTCCAGGACGGACACCTTGGTACGGAGCTGGTACTGGATCGCACGATATTTTTCCGGGACATTAAATACCACCCAAGGAATCATAACCAACGTGTCGAAATGATGAAGTTACATTTTTTGGCATTTTATGACAATTAAATTGGAACTCTGCCAGTCGTGCCTGTATTATCGCCTGCCATGGTCCAGGACGGACACCTTGGTACGGAGCTGGTACTGGATCGCACGATATTTTTCCGGGACATTAAATACCACCCAAGGAATCATAACCAACGTTTCGAAATGATGAAGTTACATTTTTTGGCATTTTATGACAATTAAATTGGAACTCTGCCAGTCGTGCCTGTATTATCGCCTGCCATGGTCCAGGCCGGACGCCTTGGTACGGAGCCGATACCGGATCATATGATATTTGTATGGGACATCAAATACCACACAAGTAACCAGAACGAACGCTTCTACATGATCAAGTTACATTTTTTTGCATTTTATGGCAATTAAAGTGGAATTCCGCCAGTCGTGCCTGTATTTATCACCTCCCATGGTCCAGACCGGACGCCTTGGTACGGAGCCGGTACCTGATAGCATGATATTTGTCCGGTACATCAAATGCGACCCAAGTAACCATAACCAACGCTTTGAAATGATCAAGTTACATTTTTTGACATTTTATGGCAACTAAACTGGAATTCTGCCAGTCATGCCTGTATTATCGCCTACCATGGTCCAGGCCGGACGCCTTGGTACGGAGCCGGTACCTGATAGCATGATATTTGTCCGGTACATCAAATGCGACCCAAGTAACCATAACCAACGCTTCAAAATGAACAAGTTACATTTTTTGGCATTTTATGGCAATTAAACTGGAATTCCGCAAGTCGTGCCTGTATTATCGCCTGCCATGGTCCAGACCGGACGCCTTAATACGGAGCCGGTACTGGATAGCATGATATTTATCCATGTCATCACATACGACCCAAGGAACCATAACCATCGCTTCGAAATGATCAAATTACATTTTTTTTGTTATTTTATGGCAATTAAACTGGAATTCCGCTAGTCGTGCCTCTATTATCGCCTGCCATGGTCCACTCCAGACGCCTTGGTACGGAGCCGGTACCGGATTGCATGATATTTCTCCGGGACATCAAATACGACCCAAGGAACCATAACCAACGCTTGGAAATGATCAAGTTACATTTTTTGGCATTTTATGGCAATTAAATTGGAATTTTGCCAGTCGTGCCTCTATTATCGCCTTCGATGGTCCAGGCCGGATGCCTTGGTATGGAGCCGATACCGAATCGCATGATATTTGTCCGGGACATCAAATACAACACAAGTAACCAGAACCAACGCTTCGAAATGATCAAGTTACATTTTTTTGCATTTTATGGCAATTAAACTGGAATTCCCCCAGTCGTGCCTATATTATCGCCTGCCATGGTCCAGGCCGGACACCTTGGTACGGAGCCGGTACCAGACCGCATGATATTTGTCTGAGACATCAAATACAACCCAAGAAACCATAACAAACTCTTTGAAACGATCAAGTTACATTTTTTGGAATTTTATGGCAATTAAACTGGAATTTTGCTAGCCGTGCCTGTATTATCGCCTGCCATAGTCCATGCCGGACGCCTTGGTACGGAGCCGGTATTGGATAGCATGATATTTATCCGGGACATAAAATACGACACAAGGAACCATACCAATGCTTCAAAACGATCAAGCTACATTTTTTTTGCATTTTATTGTAATTAAACTTGAATTCCGCCACTCGTGCCTGTATTATCGCCTGCCATAGTCTAGACTGGACGCCTTGACACGGAGCCGGTACCGGATAGTATGATATTTGTCCGGAACATCAAATACAACCCAAGGAACCATAACCAATGCTTTGAAATGATCAAGTTACATCTTTTAGCATTTTATCGCTATTAAACTAGAATTTCTCTAGTCGTGCATGTATTATCGCCATCCATGGTCCGGGCTGGACGCCTTGGTATGGAGTCGATACCGGATCGCATTATATTTTTCTAGACATCAAATAAAACCCAAGGAACCATAACGAACTCTTCGAAATGGTCAAGTACATTTTTTGGAATTTTATGGCAATTAAACTGGAATTCCACCAGTCGTGCTTGTATTAGCACCTGCCATGGTCCAGGCCGGATACCTTGGTACGGAGACGGTACCGAATTGCATGATATTTGTCGTGGACATCAAATACGACCCAAGGAACCATAACCAACACTTCGAAAAGATCAAGTTACATTTTCTGGCATTTTATGGCAATTAAACTGGAATTCCGTCAGTCGTGCCCCTGTTATCACCTGCCATGGTCCAGGCAGGACGCCTTGGTACAGAGCCGGTACCGGGTCGCATGATTTTTCTCCAGGACATCAAATAGGACCCACAGAACCATAACCAATGCTCTGAAATGATCAAGTTACATTTTTTTTGGCATTTTATGGCAATTAAACTAGAATTCCGACAGTCGTGCCTGTATTATCGCCTGCCATGGTCGAGGTTTGACGCCTTGGTACGGAGCCAGTACCGGGTCGCACGACATTGTACGTGATATGAAATATGACCCAAGGAACCATAACCAACGCTTCGAAATGATCAAGTTACATTTTTTGTCATATTTTGGCAATTAAACTTGAAATCTGCTAGTCATGCCTGTATTATCGCCTGCCATGGTCCAGGTCGGATCCTTGGTACGGAGCCGGTACCAAATCTCAAGAAATTTGTCCGAGACATCAATTATAACACAAGGAACCACAACCAACGCTTCTAAATGATTAATTTAAATTTTTTGGCATTTTATGGCAATTAAACTGGAATTCTGCTAGGCGTGCATGTATTATCGTCTGCCATAGTCCTGTCCGGACGCCTTGGTACGGAGCCGGTACTGGATCGCATGATATTTGTCCGGGACATCAAATACGACCCAAATAACGATGTCCAACGCTTCTAAATAATCAAGTTACATTTTTTGGAATTTTATAGCAATTAAACTTGAATTCAGCCAATTGTGCATGTATTATCACCTGCCATGGTCCAGGCCAGACGCCTTGCTACGGAGCCGGTACCGGATCGCATGATATTTCTCAGGGAAATCAAATACGACCCAAGGAACCATAACCAACACTTCGAAATGATCAAGTTACATTTTTGGCATTTTATGGCAATTAAATTGGAATTTCGCCAGTCGTGCCTGTATTACCGCCTGCCATGGTCCAGGCCGGACGCCTCGGTATGGAGCCTGTACCAGATCGTATGATATTTGTTCGGGATATCAAATATGACCCAAGGAACCATAACCAATGCTACGAAATGATCAAGTTATATTTTTTGGCATTTTATGGCAATTAAACTGGAATTCAGCCAGTCGTGCCTGTATTATCGTCATCCATGGTCTATGCCGGACGCCTGTGTATGGATCTGGTACCGGATCACATGATATTTGTCCGGGACATCAAATACAATCCAAGAAACCATAACAAACTCTTCGAAAGGATTTTTTTGGCATTTTATGGCAATTAAACTAGAATTCCGCCAATCGTGCCTGTATTATCGCCTGCCATGGTCCAGGCCNTTTTGGCATTTTATGGCAATTAAACTAGAATTCCGCCAAGTCCTGCCTGCATTATCGCCTTCCATGATCTAGATCGGACGCCTTGGTACGTAGCCTGTACCGAATCGCATGATATTTGTCCGGGACATCAAATACAGTCCAAGGATTCATAACCAACGCTTTGAAATGAGGAAGTTACATATTTTGGAATTTTATTGCAATTAAACTAGAATTTCGCCAGCCGTGCCTGTATTATCGCCTGCCATAGTCCAGGCCGGACGCCTTGGTACGGAACCATAACCAACGCTTCGAAATGACCAAGTTACATTTTTTGGCATTTCATGGCAATTACAGTGGAATTCCGCTAGTCGTGCCTGTATTATCGCCATCCATGGTCCAGGCCGGACGCCTTGGTTTGGAGCCGATACCGGATCGCATGATATTTGTTCGAGACATCAAATACGACCCAATTAACCATAACGAACTCTTCGAAATTATCAAGTTACATTTTTTGGCATTTTATGGCAATTAAACTGGAATTTCGCTAGTCGTGCCTATATTATCGCCTGCCAAGGGTCCAGGCCGGACGCCTTGGTACGGGGCCGGTACCAGATCGCATGATATTTCTCCGAGACATCAAATACGACCCAAGGAACCATAACCAATGCTTCGAAAATATCAAGTTACATTTTTTGGCAATTAAATTTGAATTCAGCTAGTCGTGCCTGTATTATCACCATCTATGGTTCAGGTCGGACGCCTTCGTACGGAGCTGGTACCGGATCGCATGATATTTTTGTGGGACATCAAATATTACCCAAGGACCCATAACCATTGCTTTGAAATGATCAAGTTACATTTTATGGGAATTAAACTGGAATTCCGCCAGTCGTGCCTGTATTATCGCCGTCCATGGTCCAGGCCGGACACCTTGGTATGGAGCCGATACTGGATCGCATGATATTTGTCCGGGATAGTGCCGGTACCGGATAGCATGATACTTGTCTAGGACATCAAATACAACCCAAGTAACCATAACCAACGCTTCGAAATGATCAAGTTACATTTTATGGTAATTAAACTGGCATTCAGCCAGTCGTGCCTGTATTATCACCATCCATGGTTCAGGACGGACACCTTGGTATGGAGCCGGCACCGGATCGCATGATATTTGTCCGGGACATCAAATACGACCGAAGTAACCATAACAACCTCCTCGAAATGATCAAGTTACATTTGTTTGGCATTTTATGGCAATTAAACTGGAATTCCGCTAGTCGTGCCTGTAATATCGCCTGCCATGGTCCAGACCGGACGCCTTGGCATGGAGATGGTACCGGATCACATGATATTTGTCCGGGGCATCAAATATGACCCAATGAACCATAACCGATGCTTCGAAATGATCAAGTTACATTTTATGACAATTAAACTGGAATTCCGCCAGTCGTGCATGTATTATCGCCATCCATGGTCCAGGCCGGACACCTTGGTATGGAGCCGGTACC
>ML424516.1:0-96235 GCA_005239525.1 Nicotiana knightiana
TAACCACATTACAAGCCATACCCCTTTGTTTGAATCGATCATATATTTGAACCTTGTCACCTCGTAAGCACTGGAAATATGATGAATATGCAAAAATTAAAGTGTGGGGGTGGTAGGTTGATTTGTGAGGGGAATATTTGAAATAAGGAGAAAGGTGCACTGTTTTGAAAAGTAAGAGTCACTTGAGAAAAAAAATAAAAATAAATAAATAAATAAAATAAACAGTTGTATTGTTGTGAAAGAAAAATATATGTGGTGACTCTTAATGTAATTGTGCTTAAAGAAGCATGGGGTAATAACATTGATGTGAAGGTGGAGTTTGGCTTAATATCAGTTGGAGGTTGAATGCGAAAGTACAGGTATTAATGTGCTTCGGGAGGTGTAGTCACTCTTATATCCAAATGTATCTTACCCGTCCCGCAGCCTACATTACAACCAAATAAAGTCCTAATTGATCCTAGACTGAATGAGCTCGATTAGTAGAGTAGTACACTACGGGCAAACCTATGGTGCATCTTTTTTGGCATATGAATATTATTTCTGAGAGCGAGTGAATTATTTCTATCTTGAGTTCCTAAGTGTTCTTAAATTTTATTGTGTGAGGAACTAGCTCTTTGATACGGTGAGGGAACTTGATTCATGAAGGAAAGGTAATGTTGTTGACCTCTATGTTAGAGTAGTTAGTGAATTGTGATTAAAGCATGGTATTTGTGAGTCGATTATTGAGGCGAGGATGTCATCGTTGTGCTTAAACTGTTTTAAAAATTCTTGGTATAACGTATTAAGGGATGTGCTTAATAAGTTGTGTACATGAGTGTAGTTTTATTGCTCGAGGACTAGCAAATGTTTAAGTGTAGGGTATTGATGCGTGGCTAAAATTCATGGTTTAACAAGTTATATGCCTTACATTTTATGTGCGTTAATGATAAAAATACACTTTTTATGTGCATAATGAAGTTTATTTCATGTGTAGGTGCATTGGAGATGGAAACCGAGCTAAATGGATGCATGAACATCAAAAATACGCTTAAAAGTTGAAAAGGAGTGACCCGGGCTATACCCGGGCGTTTTGGCCTTAAAGCCAGGCCAACCCGAGCGTTAGTAGGGCATTTGGCCCCTAAAGCCAGGGTCAGCCTGGCATTATTGGGGCGTTAGAGCCCTAAAGCCAGGCGTGCCCTGGCTTTAAGGGGGCGTTTGGGCCCAAACGCTTGGGTCCCGAGGTCCGGTCAATTCCGAGTTTTGAAGAGTTTAAGTGTTTCCCGGTTGGAATAGAAGTCCCCCACACATTTAGGGTTTATCCCAAACATATAAATAGACCCAAAGACACAACTTGAAGAGGGAGGAATCCATTGAAGAGAAGTAAAAGCATCGATTTGTACAACTTTTATTCATTACTTTGTAGTTTAATTATGCAAGTTATTTGGATTTGATTCTTATGAACATGTTTAGCTAATTTCTTTAATCTAGGGTTTTGGTGGAACCCGTTGGGGATGAACTTATTGTGATATTAATATAGTTTTGATTGGTTGATTAATCTCTATTTGTTCAACTACGTTCTTGTTGTAGTTGATTGAAGGGCCCTCAATTAGCTGTTCCTATTTATTATGTATCTACTTGAGAGAGAGTGCATATTTAGGTAGTTGTTTGAACAACATCACTCCCGGAGTATAGACGAAAGTCATAACCGAGGGTTTAGAGGTTGGATTAGAGATAACGATACCTCGGGTGCAATCTAAAGTGAACTGTAATGCAATCTAGCTAGCGTAACTTGAGAGAGTGCGTCTAGTAAATTATCATAGTTACTTGAGAGAGATTTATGGTAGATTGAGTGTTCATGATTGATAGAGACAACTAATCAAACTATAAGAAGTATCCGAGAAGGAAGTTCACCGGCGGGTGAAACCATAACTTTAGACCTTTATTACAATTGTTTACACCTTATTGCAGGCAATCTTTAGTTTTAATATTTTCATTCAGTTGTAGTAGTTTAAACAACACCAAGTGACAGTTATTTATTCTGACAGCTTGCTTGATACGTTAACTCCCTGTGGGATCGACTCTGGGCTTAATACCCCAGACTATATTTGCAACGCCAGTTTAGTCTTTTATTAGACATAGTTGAGAGTGATCAATTACTTGGATAGCATGTTTTGTGACGCCTATGTCTCATTTACATGGCTTGTGTTCACTTTGTGCTTAATGCGTAATATCTCGTGGCTTTGTGAATACTTGCATTAGTTTGAGAATCGGAATGAGACCGTCCTTAGTGAGCCATGTGACATGTGTGGTGAGATTTTTTATGTAGTCCATGTCATTGTACTTGTGTCTAGAACTTGTCCCGTATGGGAGTTGAAGCGAAATTTGAGGTGATGCTCGGTTTGAAAAATGATTTTAGCCTTTCTTTGATCTTTTTGAGCTTAAATGCTTATCATAAATAAAATCATCCCTAGTAAGCCATTTTTAGCTTATAGACTTTTATTTGGAACCCACATTATAAGCATATACCCTTTTTTGTTAACTGACATTGTTTTGATCCAATCGTGGGGTGGATTTTGAGTGGTACCAATGAAAAGAAGAAAGCTGCACTTGTTTTGTAAAATAATACACCACTAGAGAAAATTGAAAATAGAAAAAAAATAGTTGAAGACAAATAAAAATAAAAATATGTCGATGAATAAATTGATATCTTGTTCTTGCTAGTGGAGTGTAAATGATGATAGTAATTAAAGAATGAGGGAACATTTTTGGGGGTGATTTTGGTTGTGAAATTAAAGTGGATTGAGAAATTATGCGCTTAAGTTATCATGTGATGTGTTAAAGTTCTTAGGAGGTTGAACCACTATTCCTAAATATATCCTACCCGTCCCTTAGCTCACATTACAACCATGAAAAAGTCCGAATTGATTTTAGATCGAGCGAGCTTATATTAGTAGAGATCTACATTAAGGGCAAGTCTATGGTACCAATTGCATGCATGTGACTTCTTTGTGAGATTGAGCGATTTTCTTTGATATATGTGAGACATTAAAATAAATTCGATCATGAGATTCAAATGCATGGATTCAACTTACTCTCGTGTTCTTGTTGTGAGGGCACATGATTTCACAAGGGATAGGTAACATTATTAGACTTCTCTCTATGATGTTGGGTGTTCAAGCCATAAGGACATTGTGACATTGAGTTGGTTTTTGAGGCTAGGAATGTTACGAGCATATTGTCTTTGTTTGAATATTTTTGAAGTTGGCATAAGAAAGAAGGAAGTGTATGTGATTGAATATGCTAAGGTTTAGTTTTTTCTATCAACCATGGTCATTGGTGTAGTGTTCCTCAATTGTGTAAAACCGAAGTGCTCAAGGATAGTGTGAATTATTAGTTGACTCGAGGAAGAGCAACGTTTAAGTGTGGGGTAGTGATGTTTGGCTATAATTATATATTTTAGTGCATTACTTACCATACATTTAGGTGCTTTAATGCTAAATTTTATTATATTGGTTCTTAATTGAGCTTATTTTATGTGTAGGTACGTGAAGACGAAATTGGGAGCAAAGTAGAGATTTTATGTGTATTTTATACACTACGTGATTGGCTCGTGATTATTTGATGATGGAGTGATGATTAAGTTTTGAAAAGAAAATTAAGAAAAAGACAAAACAAAGAAATGAAAAGAAGACAAAGCGAAGAACAATTGAAGTAAGAAACAAATAATGAATTGAAAAGCCAATTGAGAAAGAAGACCAGAATGTGAGGAACGCAAAAGTTAGGCGGAGGCTCACTGGTTTGTGTGTCAGGTCCAGAGCAACGCGCTGGCCTGGACCTCCATTACGGGGATTTTTCCTGCTTTGTTGGGGACAAGGTTATTTCGGCCCTACACAGTCCCAACTTGTATAAAAGGGGTCCTAAACCTATTTTGGAGGGGAAGGATGTTTTTGAGAGGAAACCACAAGCACAGAGCTGCCGTGGAGGCCATAATTCATCTTTTCTTCCACCAAACTTAGTAATTCTTATATTACTTTGTATGATTTGTTGTTTGGCTATCATGTCTATGTGGAGCTAAACTTCACGTTCTAGGGTTGTTGTTCTTTCGTGACTATTGCTATTCAGATATTGATTTTGATCTCTTAGTTTATCATATTGGTTTATTTATTCAATCTTGCGCTTAATTATTTAATTTCTTGATCACCAATTGAATACTATCTACTAATCTAGAATTGAACTCGAAAGTGGGAATTCTAGATTGCATATAGGATTGAGTAGAGAAAGTTCTTGAACCTAGGCATCGGGGAACGGATTCGCGGTTAGGATAGATATATACCTAATTTCCTTGCTTGGTTGAAATACAGGAACTATAAATGTGTTCTTGTTGATTCTAACTCCATAGGCATATAGACGTTAGGTTAGATTGAATAGGCAAGTAAGAACTCGACAGATTCTTATGAGCAATATTAACCCTGTCAACCAATAAACTATATAAATTAGTGAACAATTCAATTGAAGAATACAATAGGATTGTTAGATTGCTCATAACCCTAGATCGTTTTCATTACATTGATAATATAAATATTTGTCCGTCTTCTGTTTTAAGTTCATTAGTTATTTTCTTTTTAGTTTAATTAGTTTAGAATCACTACTTTTAGGTTTAATCCTTGTTTAGATAATTAGGATAGTTTAATTTAGTTAATAGTTAATCACAAGTCCTCGTGGGTTCGACATCCGACTTTTAGTCACTTTATTACTTGGCGACCGCGTATACTTGCGTGTGTGTTTGGCCGCAACACTTAGCCTTATGCAGATACGGAGGCAGATCTTAGCCTCATGCTAATATTTGGGACAAGGCTTAGTCCTATGCAGATAAAGAAAATAGCAGATGATAGCAGAGTATTCTTGAGCAGTAGATTCAGTATCGCGGTTTTCATGAAGGTTGTGATTCCGAGGTGTGCATATTCTTTGTTCCTGCGTTCAAAGAAAAATTATGAGTTCTGTGAGAGGGGAGGTCGGTTTGTGCCTCCGTCGTCTTGCTTTAATTGCTTTGCTCGGTCTGAAGATCCTGTTCAAATCATTGGGGGTAGCGTTTGCTAAACAGAGTTATTTCAAAAGCAAGCATGCGTAGTTTTCAAAGTCATAGTAAATAATATATTTTTTAGAAAATTGGTAAGATGAACCAGAGACTATGATAATATCTTAGACATTGCGACTTCTCCTCCCATAGAATTTTGAGGGTCCTCCTCAAAATTCTGCCCTAGTTTCTGATTATGGGGGTAAATAAGATTTTTATTGAATTGTGACCGAACCCACAGGGCTTCCTACGTATCCCTTGTTAATCAGGAATTAGGTCGAGCGTAGTTCAAATAGATCATATGCGGAAAACATAAATTGTTACACATAATATCGCTTAACTGCATCTCAATTGATTGGTTTTGGCCATACTTCTTAGTCCATTTATGCGAGTATGAGGGCGCCTCCTGTCAATACTCTGTGAACCATGTAAGGACCTTGCCAGTTAGGAGAGAATTTCCCTTTGGCTTCATCTTGGTGCGGAAAGATCTTTTATAACACGAGTTGCCCCGGTATGAACTGTCTCGACTGGACTCTTTTGTTGAAGGCTTTGGACATCCTGTTCTGATAAAGTTGTTCGTGACATACCGCAGTCATCCTTTTTCCGTATATGCGAGCTAGTTGCTCATAATAGCTCTTTATCCATTTTGCATCGCTGAGCTCAGCTTCTTGTATGATCCTCAAGGAAGGAATCTCTACTTCGGCAGGAATAACAGCTTCAGTACCATAAACCAGCAAATAGGGTGTTGCCCCAGTTGATGTGCGGACTGTGGTACGGTATCCCAATAAGGCGAATGGTAGTTTCTCGTGCCATTGTTTGTGATTCTCGTGCCACTTTTTATGATTCTCTACCATTTTCCTCAGGTATGACATCCTCTTCTTCTGAATCACTATCCTTTTGTTGCGTTGCATCATTACATGTCACAGTTATCGGTTCATCGAGATAGGAAATAGTAATGTTGTATAGGTAAAGATATGAGAGAGAAAGGTAATGGTAATCGTCAATTCATTTAAAGAATCAAACAAATGCAATTTCTCAAAAACAACGTTTTTGGAACATTGGAAATATTATTTAAAACAGAATGCCAAAAAGGGAAATCTTTTTTTTAGAAACAAAATAAATAATGTTGTTCAGCCTTGCTACCCCGGGACTCGTTGGGCCCTGGCTGGTATGACAGTCCAATTCTTGAGGAATGATCCTCTCTCTACGACTCGGATGGTAAGGCCTTCCTCTTCCTCCTCCTCAAAAATTACACAGCAATCCATGTTATCATCTTCAAAGAACAAATTCCTTAATGACGCCAACGCTTCTTCTTCCCCTGATCCCCATATAATATTGGCATGATTGAAGGTTTGACTCAGGTGCGGTACATGCTGCTCAAGTGGATAGTAAGGACCACGCCATGGTGGTGACCAGTCTTGAAACTCTTGCCAGGTGTATTGATATCCTAGTCTAAAAGTGGTACCATTGTACTTTAGTTGTATTGATTTTGAGATACCTTGAAGATTTTTTCCAAGACCCTTGTCGGGTTCATATCCTCTCCATGCTAGTATACTTTCTATCTTTCTACTCCACTACTTATCCTTCTCGATCGCGTTGACCCTCTCGATATGATGATAAGTCTCTCCACCTAGCTTTCTTCTATTTTCAACCACCGGGATGGTCTGACGGGTGTAAATAGGGTTGCTCCCGTCTCCATGGATAATCAATTCTTGGTGGTTCCACTTGAACTTCACTGCCTGATGCAAAGTTGACACTACAGCCCCAGCGGCATGTATTCAGGGTCGTCCCAACAATAGATTGTATGATGCAGATATATCCAGCACATGGAACTCGACATCAAACAATGTAGACCCCATCTGTAGACAAAGATTGATCTCTCCAATGGTAGCTCTCTGAGACCCATCAAATGCCTTCACATTCATAGTCCTTTCTCGTATTTCATACAGGCCTTTTCCCAACCTCTTAAGTGTTGTCAATGGGAAAATATTGAGACCGGATCCCCCATCTATCAGAATTCTGGCAATGAAATTGTCCTTACATTGCACGGTAATGTGCAGTGCCCTGTTATGATTCAAACCCTTAGGTGGCAGCTCGCCCTCGTGGAAGGTGATTTTGTGACTTTCCAGCACCCGTCCCACTATATTGGCCATTTCCCCGCAAGTGATGTTGTTAGGTACATACGCCTCACTAAACACCTTTAAGAGAGCATTCATGTGCACTTCTAAATTCTGTAGCAGTGAACAGATAGATATCTGAGCAAGAGTCTTGTTCAAATTATCGGTGACTGAATACTCCCTTGCTTGCACTTTCCTCCAAAGGTCATCTGGGCCTGTTTCAATAACGGGCGATCTGTTAGAAGCCTTCTTACTCGATTCTCCCAAATGCTCTGGTGTATAGACTCTTCCTGTTCTGCTCATTCCCTGTGCAGCGCCGGATTCTTCTATTTTGATCTTTCCTCTTCTTCTAGCTTCGGCCACATAATCCCAGGGTACTTCCTTGGTGTCTAAAGGTGGTGTGGTTGACACTATCACGGTGAAAGGTGTGGCTACTTCCACTTAGAATGGAACATGTGGAGCTGCGGGGGGTGCTATCTCAACTTCAAATGGAACTGATGCAGCTACCTCAACCTCCATTGGCGGCTGTATTTGTACTATAATAGGATTGAGCGTGACTGCGGTCTTCTTAGGATTTTCACCCTCTTTGATAATTCCAATTGATCCCTCGGGATCCCATTCCTCATCCGTCTCTATCACATTGATACCTCCACCCCTATGATCTGGGTGGGGGTTATTGCGGACGTTGGGTGTATCTTTTTTGGCCTGAATGACTTTATTATCAATCAAGGTCTGGATCTTATCCTTCAGTGTTCAACACTCGTCAATGGTGTGCCCTTTCATGCTAGAATGATATGCACAGGTCTTATTTGGGTTAACCCATTAGGATGAATTCTCCACAATCGCAGCAGGGATAGGAGTGACGTAACCAGCAGCCTTCAGCCTTTCATATAGCTGGTCAATGGGTTCGGTAATGCCAGTGTATTTTTTAGGTGGTCTGCGGTCAAAGTTAGGCCGAGGTCCTGGGTAGCTTGGACGAGTTGGAGGTGACTGAAAGTGAAAGGGTTGGGAATTATTTGTGTGATAAGCAGTGACTGGTTGGGAATATCTGAGAGGTTATGGTTGATATGTGGGTGGAGATGCTTGGTATTTAAGTGGGGAGGTTTAATATACAAGTGGAGTTTTGGGTCCTTGGGCGACCATTACTGTTCCCGTATTTTTCTTCTTAGATTTTGATTATATCGGAGAACTTGTTGTTTTCAATAACCATCAATCTTTGATAGTATTGCGGATCCTGTGCTCTGACGCAGAACTTGTTCATCTGTTCCTCGTCCAATGTCGGCCTGACTTTGGGTGCTTCTGACCTCAAACGAGTGGCATACTCGCGGAAGGTCTCAGTGGGCTTCTTCTTTATGTTTTGAATGTAGAAGACATCCGGTGCATTCTCTGTGTTAAACCTGAATCTGTCCATGAAGTCAGACGCCATACTCACCCAGTTGGCCCACTTCTTAGGATCCTAGCTGATGTACCAGGATGAAGCATCTCCTGTAAGACTCCTCATGAAAAGCTTCATTCAGATCCTTCCATCCTTTCCGACCCTTACAAGCTTGTCACAATAAGTCCTCAGGCGAACCCTGGGATCACCTGTTCCATCAAACCTTTCGAACTTGGGAGGTTTGTAATTCTCCGGCAGTTCTACATCTGGCTGTATACATATGTTTTCATAGTTCAGACCTTTATCCCTTTGCCTCCTTCGACGCCTTGAACCCGACTTGTCAGCTTCTTGATCTCTTCATCCAGGTTCTTAATGAGCAGGTCCTTATCAGAGGATTCTGGTGCATAGGATGCGGGCTGAATGGAGTAAGGTAGGGTTTCCACGTATATAGGGTTGTTTTGGTGACCGGGAGTGTGGGTATAATGGTGATCATTGGTGGAGTTCTGGGGTTCGGGAATGATTGGTGGAGTATGGTAGTTGTTTTGCTGATATTATGGAGGGATAGTTTGATTCTGTGGTGGAGTTGTGTAATGGTGAGGTGCAAGAGGATTTTGTAGGCGCTTGTTGGGTGTGTTTTGTGGTGATACGGGGTTCTGAGTGTTTGAATGGTTGACATCTGGGATATTGAGTATGATGGATAGATTTGCTAAGCTCCGGACTTGCTCGAACTCACCCTGGAGTTCTAATATTTTCTGCTCAAGTCGTGATACCACATCATTCGGAGCCTGAGTACCTCGGCTATCAGAAGCTTCTACATGTTCAACATGTGCATTGTTTTCTTTTCTGGTGTTGTTCATATCATCCATCTTTGCTTTTCCTTTGCCTTTTGGTGGACTGGGAGGAAGAGAAGGTGGAGGGCCCCTGGATCTAGTATGATAAGTTGATGATGCGAGTATGAATGAATCAACCTTTGGGGAATGTGAATAATCAAAAGAAATAAAGAAAAACAAAAGGTAGCCAAGTCAGTAAGAGTTCTGAAAAGAATATTTGCAATATTTAAACACATATTGCAGAATGTAAATTCACGTCCTATTTTGGGAGCCTCATTGTGCCCGAGGTAGGCCTAGCGACAAGTTGTTTTGGAGAACTTAGATGCCAATAAATGCCTCATTTCATTAATATAAAAGACAGACGAATCCCAAAACGACACTAAGATAATAAAAGATAAGTCATTACTGGCACTTGGCCTTATTACATTTGGAGAAGCAAATAAATCTAATCTACTTGGTCCCAGAAGGACCTTCCCCAGGCTTAATCTTTTTGACTCCATCAATCACGTCCCCCAGTTCGCGCATGCCCAACAACATGTATACTCTTGCTAGATGTCCTCCCTCGCCTCCTTCAGCATTCTGGAAATCGATGATTCTTTTCCTTGTCTTTTCTCCCAGCTCCATCAAGCCCTGCTCCAGATATTCTACCCTTTCATTGGAGGTGATAGCCATTTCCCTCCATTCTTTGATTAATCTCTCGTTTGTCTCGTGTATCTCCTGATGTGCGGCCTAGGAGTCATGAATCCTCTTGCGCAACTTGTTGTACTTTACTTGGGTTTCTGCATCTTCGTCTATGACCCTGTTTCCCCGATCAATTCCTGCTCAACTTTCCCAGCTAAGTTGTCCTCCAACCATGCCGGGTAAAAGGGTGCATGTCCCACATGATACCTGTCTAGCTCGATGGTGTCATTCTCCACAATAATCTTTGAGTGCCACATATTCTGATCTTGACACTTGTAAGGGATGTCGTCATCCTGAAAATCTGCCCAGAAATGACTTATCTTCGCGACCCGCGGTATGATCTGCTTCCTGCCTCATAACCCTGATGGGAACATAAGGATATATTCCCTTTAACCCGATCAACACTAAGTGAGGAGAGTCCCTTGACCTGATGATGAACTCGTCAGTAGGGAACCATTCAAACATCCACTGAACCTGATCCTCTGTCAAATTGTCGAAGAACTCCACCCATTCCTTAGCACTCTCTGGTTGAGCAAACCTGTCCAGAATATAAGTCATCCCTTTAGGGTTATGGAAGGCAATATGGTCATTCCACGCCCTTTGTGGAAACTCCTGGCGATATTGACCCTTTTGGAGATGCTCCATTAACCACAACTGCAGCAGCAAAAGCAGCCCTTGAAATGTTTGGACCCTTTCTGGCAGTGGTCCAAGGCCCGGTAGATATCAGCTATAATCATAGGGACTATGGTGTATGTCTGTCCCTCAATTCCTTCCATTAGAGTCTTGGTAACCATAACCAGCCTAGTGTGAATTCTTTCCCTTTTCATTGGGAACACTATCACACCCAAGAAGCAAACAATGAACACGAAAACTCTTCGGTGGATATGACCCAAGGAAGTGATGGAAAAATCATCATGGAAAATACTGTAGGACTTGCTATGACCGTATCTTTCATACAAGTATTCAAATGGTATATAAGATTTCTTTAAGCACTCCAAATCGGCGTTCTTTTTCAGACCCATCATTTTTAGAAATCCCCTACCAGTGCGATTTTCCGGTACCAATAGCCCAGGGCTGTCCCAAGGTAGCCCAGCAAATCCCTCGATTTCTTCTAGGAGCGGGGTCATTTCTATATCCCCAAAGCGAAACACTGATCTTTCACGATCCCAGAACATGGTTGCAGCTTCTATCAATATGTTATTTGGTTGGATGTCTAATAGAGAAGGCATATTTCCCAGGACCTTCTTCACATGTTTTTTGTCACTTGAGTTAAGATCTTCCCACCAGTCTAGTAGCAGTGGTGGTATACTACGGACCATGCCTAACCTGGGGACCTCGTGCCTCATTTTCTACAAAACAAATAAGGTTAGACCCTTTTACCTCTCAAGATTCGACTATTTATATATCCATGATTAGCATATTGGCATTTAGTTCTCCAAAATTAATGCACAAAACGTGGTTGCGTCCGTTGGGATTATGGAAACCCCGGTGGACTTTGGATAAGGTTTGTCTTAAAAGGTTATTATGTGGATAACATTTTAACCCGGCTAGGTTTGACCATGATGCATGTACAGTTATAATCAGAGTAAGGTTGCTATGGGGGTCTAGACTGGTACCCTCAAGCGGACAACTTGAGGGAGAAAGGCACGAAACCGTCGATTGCACCGCTGATCGACTAGTTTTACCGCACATAAGCCTTTCTGAATTTAAAGGGTGATATATAGGAACAACGCAACCACTCATCAAGCGTTGCTATAGGATTGATTACGCACGAGTGGAATATGATGTTGAGCATGATTTATGCAGTAGTAAATAGCATGTTGTCACGTATTTGCACGTTAGGAAAATAATAAATGCGGTATTTAATAATTGAAAGACGTTTAAGAAAGGAAAACAAAGAAATAAGTCAGTTTTTGCAGTAAAGGAAATCATAAATGCTCAAAACGGGCAATTAAATTCACACAAGGGGAAAGGGAAAGGGTGCGCACGTATTAACAAAAAATAAGAAGCATGCTTAAGACTAATTTACAAAAATCAAGTTTGTTATGGTAAAAGCCTAATATCCTCAGCAGAGTCACCATGCTTTCGTGCCCTCTTTTTTTTCCTCGCTTTTGCGGAGTTCGGGTTTTGACATGCTTTGGTACAACTCGTTTCCTTTTAGGATAGGGGTATGGAAATTGAAGAGTCGTCACCTAACGGATTTAAGGTCCGTTAGGGCACCTAATGCAAGTAACTCATATAAATTGATTTGTGTTACCATAGATTGGGTAAGGGCTTGAAATTACCTCGAGGGGAAGGTGTTAGGCACCCCTCGAGGTCCACAATGGTGGGTCCCGGCCAAAATCACTTTGGATTAGTCATTAAGCAAGCAGTTTAAGCACATAGAGATTATTAAAAACAAGAATAAGGGGGTGCCTAGGTTTATTAGCCTATAGGATCACATATGTGCAATACCCGGTAAACCTTCCTCAACTAGAGGGGTTACACGTGGCATTAGCGCACAGGTCATCATATCCTTTACTACCCAATTACCCTCCCCTTAGCGGTTATAAGCGGTTTTAATTAGATGAACTTTATGCATGCATTACCCGTCCCTTCCTTATAGACCTGGAGATGTTTAGGACCTCTAATTTAGGCATTTCGAGACTCTCCTGAGGTGCTTAAAGGAAAAAATCTAAGAGACAACAAAGAACATATGGGACTGTTAAGTAAAGAACAATTAGGGGGCTCATGTTTACCTCCACAAATAAACAGATAATTAGCACGTCTCAAACAACAAGATTTTAGATGTTTCAGAAAAGTCCTAGAACAGGATATCTAGGTAAGCATGACAAGGAGAGAATATGCAGCATTGTTAGGCGAAGTGATAGAAACCTAATCAGTTTGCCTACTGATTTTAGGACTTGCTGAATCTGGGCAGTTCACAATTAATTAAACAAGGCACAGTTTTACCATTTGCAAGATTTTAAGTATCCAACAAGCTTGCCTAGGCGTGGATTCAATATGTCCTATAAACATGATATCTAAATGTTAATCAGAATCTTAATACTAACAAGCGATTTTAAAATAGGAAGTTTGAGTTCATGATGTCTTAAAGGCATGATGTCTAGGTGCTGAACATTACAGAACTGATTTTATGCATTTGTCTCTATAAGCATGATATCTAGGTGTTGGGACTGCTTTTTATACTATTTAGACATAGGTGTAGTATTCAGGCGAGTGCAATAAAAGTCCTAAAACATGTTTTTTAATGCACAAAGGAGAACTTTATGAATATGATTATTAGGCAGAATTAATAACATCCTAGTGACAGGATTTCTAAGAAGGCATGTTGTATGCTGCATATTTTAGAAAAGCAGAAGTTTTAGAACGAATGATATGATGCACCTATGATCATGTTTTCTAGTGCACAAATGATCCTAAGAGCATGATTCCTAATGCAAGAAAATAGTCATAGTAATCCTAAGAGCATGATTTCTACCCAATTGCCCCCACAAAAAACATATGAAAGTCCCTCCCATTTTACTAATATCCCCAAATATTTGTTTACAAGGATCATTATTACAGGCCATTACATAATAAATAAAAGCTATGCTATAGGGAGCCTGAATAGGCCCAAAGTAAACCTGGAGGGTCAGACCTTCAAACAGTTCAAGGTGCCATAGTCTTATGATTTCCAATAGGGGTATCCTGATGTGTCAAAGTTCCCAAGGGCCTCGGGGACCCCGGGCAATGCTCACACCAATGATCCTTTAAAGAAAACAATTTTTGTGCAGTGTGGAAGAGCCAGCCCCAGTATGTCAGAGTTCGGAGGAATCTCATGGATTCCTAGGCAGTACACACACTGGAGGGGAAGAACTTAGGTAATATAAGAGTAGAAGTGAGAGTTCTTGACATAGTGGAAACAGTTTTAGGAAACATTCCACGAGTAAGACAGTTCAGTAGTAAAACATTTAGGAGTGAAAATGGTTTAGAGGTGTAAACATATTAGGAGTGAAACAGTTTAGAAACATTCTAAAAAAGGGGTTTCAGCAAAAAACAGCAAGTAGAAACACAGTCACAAGCTTCATATTTC
Source organism: Nicotiana knightiana (assembly GCA_005239525.1). Classification (NCBI taxonomy): domain Eukaryota; kingdom Viridiplantae; phylum Streptophyta; class Magnoliopsida; order Solanales; family Solanaceae; genus Nicotiana; species Nicotiana knightiana. The sequence goes on from ML424516.1 coordinate 14,132, forward strand.
CCAGATTCAACTCAATTTGTTAGTTAACCTTAGGTGAGCATACAACATGCTGAGAACAAACAATTACACAAAAAAGGAACAGGAGTTGAGAACACAGGAATTGGTCATACCAATTGAAGTCAATTAGACAGAAAAATATGAGTCTAAAAAACAAAGTAAACATGCTGGCATAAGGCAATAAACAGGGAATATTGAACCTTAAACACAGAAGTAAACATGTAACAATAAACAGGAAAGATTAGAATTTGAACACAGAAGTAAACATAATTAAAGTGATCAACAAAAGTAAACATGATGGTTGAAACAATAAACAGGAAGAATGAAACTTAAACAGGATTAAACATATTGATGAAGACAGTAATAGGAAAGGACGCAGAGTTAAACATGTAGTAGTTAAACTAGTACAGAAGAGACATGGGCTTAATAGAAGTAATACAACGGGAATGTAACGACCCGGCCGGTCGTTTTGATAGTTAGCACCCCGATCCCATAATAATTGCTTCTCACATGTCTATTTATGTTATTGGAACTTGTCGGAGCGTTGAGTGATGAAATCCCGTGTGATTTCAGACACATAGTCCATAAATATGGAATTTAGCTTTAGAAATCGGGCCGTAGCTAGAGTTGTGTGAAGACGGATTCGGAATGGAATTTCGTTGACTCCGTTAGCTTCGTTGGGTGATTTTGGGGTTAGGAGCATGTTCGGAATGTGTTTTGGAGGTCGGTTGTATATTTAGGCTTGAATTGGCGAAAGTTAGAAATTCAGCGATTTCGGCCGATAGGTGAAATTTTGATATTGGACTCGGAATGGGATTCTAAAAATGACAGCATGTCCGTAATGCCATTTGTGACCTGTGTGAAATATTTGAGGTCATTCGGATGAGTTTTGACGTGTTTTAGCATCGAATGTGAATTCTAGAAATTTCATAAGTTATTAGGCTTGAATCTATGCATAACTGATGATTCTGATGTTATGAGATGTGTTTTTAAGGCTCGACCAAGTTTGAACAAGGTATTAGGGTCAGTTGGTAGGTTTGTTGAGGTCCCGGGGGCCTCGGGGTTTTTTCGGATGCCCAGCGGGTGAATTTGGGACATTAAGAGCAGCTGAACCATTCTGGTTCTGGTGTCTCGCACCTGCGATGGTATTTCCGTAGGTGCGGACACGTAGGTGCGAAGGGGGTGCACACAGGTGCGACCCTAGGTCTTTTAATGATTTTTCGCACCTGCGATTGTGTTTCCGCAGGTGCAGCACTGCAGGTGGGATCCCAGTGTCGCAGGTGCGAAACATCTGGGCTGGTTATACCAAAATCCGAGGGTTTGAAATTCATAACTCCAAAATCGATTGTGAGTTTGGGATTTGGCGATTTTTAATGGAATTTTAAAAGGAGAATCATAGTTAACGTTTTCTAACCTTAATCCTTTTTTATATCAATAATCTCTATCAATTTCCTCAATCTAATCAATGAAATTGGATGAAAAACCATGAAATTGGGATGAAACTTCCCCAAGTAGAAATTTGAGGATTTAGGGAGATTTAGACGTCGGATTTTGTTGATTTTGTTCGAGTGGGTTCATGAGCGAATGGGTGTTTGGGAAATATAAATTTTACCCGATTCCGAGACGTGGGCCCGGGGACTTTTTGGGCGAATTTCCTAATTTAGCGTATTAGCTTAGAAATAATTAGCTATTTTGTTCCCTTGATGTGATATTTACATTATGCAATCGATTTGAATAGATTTGGGCCACCCGGAGTCGGATACTCATGGAAAGAGCCTGGTATTGAGTTGATTAGCGCAGTCAAGGTAAGTGGCTTGCCTAACTCTGTGTTGGGGACTTCCCCTTAGGCATTTTTATACTGATTTTGTTACGTGGACGCCGTGTACTAGAGGTGACGAGTGCGTAGACGGGTCATTGTTGCTAAAATTCCATTTTTCCTTCCATGAAATCACTTATTCTCATTCTTATATTACTGTTTCCTGTCTTAATTGAGTAGTTATCTTAAGAATAAGCATGCCTACCTGTCCTTACTTGATTTCCTCTTATTTTCTACTAGTTGCACCATGTTTAGGTAGTTTTATTCTGTTCTTGCATGTTGCTTTTCTTGAACTGTTTAATTATGTTGTATCTGACATACCCTCTGTGTTGCATATTTAAATTGGGACTACGGACCGAGATCTGGGAGCTTTCCCACTATACTGCATTACATATTTAAATTGGGACTACGGACGGAGATCCGGGAGCTTTCCCCTGTACTGAGACGCATATTTAAATTGGGACTACGGACGAAGATCCAGGAGCTTTCCCCCTGTACTGCATAGCATATTTAAATTGGGACTACGGACTGAGATCCGGGAGCTTTCCCCTTGTACTGCATTACAAATTTACTGCTGAGATATATGATGTGCTGAGCCGAGGGCTCTCTTTCTGTTATAAATTCTTCCATTCCATTAATCATGTTTATCATTGCTTATCTATATTCACTGTTTTAAATTATATTGACTTGTTTTAAAACTCATTAGAGCCTCAACCTGACCTCGTCACTACTTGATTGGGGTTAGGCTTGGCACTTACGGAGTACCGAATGTGGAGTACTCATGCCCTTTCCTACGCATGTTTCCCCCATGTGCAGATCCAGGTACCAACACACTGTACAGTGGCTAGGCACATCTTAGCAGCTGCATAGGAGATCGCGAGGTAATTCTGTCGTGTCTGCAGGATCTCACGAGTCCCCCTCCTACTCTAGTACAAATATAGGAAATATATAGATACATTTTCCTTATTTCTTTGTATAGAGCTACAGTAGTTCAGAGTTTGTGACTTTGTGATGTTCCGGATTTTGGGAAAGTAAAAGCTGTAAATGCCGAGCGGCTAAAAGTTTTATAGTATTGCTTCTTCCTTACTATTTCTATTATTGTTTTGCCTTATTTTCTGCAAGTTTTAGGCTTACTTAGTCGTAGGGACTAGGTTTCGTCACGAGATCGTTCGGAGGGTACTTCAAGTCGTGACAAGTTGGTATCAGAGCGTCTAGGTTCATAGGAGTCACAAGTCACAAGCCGGTTTATTAGAGTCTTACGGATCGGTGCGGAGACGTCCGTATCTATTTTCGAGAGGCTATGTAACTGCTAAGAAAAATCAAATTCCTTGGAATTCCTTATTGTGCTAGTTACTGTCCCCAAATTCTTAAACTCTATTCTTTTCTTGCTTGCAGATAGTTCGTACCCGTACCGGACGTATTGATGACAGGAACCTGAGCCCCCAGTCAGAGCCACCAGAGGCAAGGGCGGGGGCAGAGGACGAGCACGCGGTGCAGGACGAGTACCGGCTAGAGCAGAGTCATAGGAGCCCCCAACAGTTACAGTTAGAGGGGCATAGGAGGTCCCTACTGTTATTCCAGACCTCCAGGAGACATTGGCTCAGTATTGGCTCAGTTCTTGAGTGCCTTCAGTACTCTGTCTCAGGCGGGTCTACTCCCGATAGCTCCAGCTACATCCCAGGCCGGGGGAGGGACACATACTCTCGCAGCCTGTACTCCTGAGCAGAGGGTTCATATTGGGCAGGTTCCAGAGTATATTCCTATGCCCCTAGCAGTTCCAATTCAACATGAGACTAGGATAGTTGTTCCTGAGGCAGAGCAGCTCCGACTTGAGAGGTACAAGAAGTACCACCCACATGAGTTCAGCGGACTAGCTTCAGATGACACCCTGGGTTTTCTCGAGGGGTGTCATCGCATTCTCCGCACTATGGGTATTGTGGAGACGAGTGGGGTTTCTTACACTGATTTCTAGCTGAGGGGAGAAGCTTATCAGTGGTGACGTGCTTTTGAGCTTAGTAGTCCGGACGAGGCAGCTTCACTTACTTGGGATCAGTTCTCCGAGATGTTCTTACTTGAGTTTGTCCCTCAGAGCTTCAGGGATGCTTGGCGTGTGGAGTTTGAGCAGCTACTCCAGGGTACCATGGCTGTGTCAGAGTATGCAGTCCATTACACCGATTTGGCTCGCCATGCACCAACTTTGGTTGTCACTGTCAGAGAGAGGGTTCGACGCTTTATTAAGGGACTCCACCCTAGTATTCGGACCAACATGGACAGACAGCTGGAGACCGATGTTACTTACCAGCAGGCTGTGAGTATTGCCCGAAGGATTGAGACTATGTTAGCCCGGGACAGGGAGGAGAGAGAGGCCAAGAGGTCTCGAGAGACTAGTCATTTTTCAGGAGCCCGTGCACCAGCAGCACGCTATGGTAGGGGTATTATGAGTCGCCCCGTTCATTCAGCTCTCCCAGCAGCCAGTGGTATTCCAGCTCCTCCTAGACTGCAGGAACCTTATTATGCACCACCAGTATCTCAGGTACCTCCTGCTCGAGGTGCTATCACAGGCCAGCCCAGCAGGCCAGTTCAGAGTCAGCAGTGGCCGCCACATCCTCCGAGGGGTTTCTTTGAGTGTGGTGACCCTCTTCATATGATCAGGGATTGCCCCAGAGCGAGGAGGGGTGCACCACCTCAGACTTATCAGGCCCCACGTCTTCCACCAGGTCCCTCAGCTATTCTTCCAGCCCTAGCTGCTACCCCACCACCTCCGGTAGCTCGAGGTCGAGGTCGCCCTAGAGGGGGAGGCCAGGCCAGGTACTATTCTCTTTCGGCCCGATCCGAGGCCATTGCTTCAGATTTAGTCATTACAGGTATTGTTCCCGTTTGTCATAGGGATGCATCGGTATTATGTGACCCAGGCTCTACATATTCGTATGTGTCTTATTATTTTGCTTCATATTTGGGAATATCTCGGGATTCTTTAAGTGCCCCCGTTTATGTTTCTACTCCAGTGGGAGATTCTCTTGTTGTAGACCGTGTATATCGGTCATGTTTGATTGTTATATGTGGTTTTGAGACTAGAGCTGATTTATTATTACTCAGTATGGTAGATTTCGATGTTATATTGGGTACGGACTGGCTGTCTCCCTACTATGCGATTCTTGATATTCATGCCAAGACCGTGACGCTGGCTATGCCAGGACTACCGAGGTTAGAGTGGAGAGGTTCCTTAGAGTATACTCCCCGCTGAGTCATTTCTTTTCTTAAGGATCAGCGGATGGTTGAAAAGGGGTCTGATGCATATTTTGCTTATGTAAGGGATGTTAGTGCTGAGAACCCTACAGTTGAGTCAGTTCCAGTTGTCAGGGACTATCCTGATGTATTTCCAGCTGATCTTTCGGGTATGCCGCCCGATAGAGATATTGATTTCGGCATTGACTTGTTGCCGGGCACCCAACCCATTTCCATTCCTCCCTATCGCATGCCTCCTCCTGAGTTGAAGGAGTTGAAGGAGCAGTTGCAGGAGTTGCTTGAGAAGGGGTTCATCAGGCCCAGTGTATCACCTTGGGGCGCTCCGGTGTTATTTGTGAAGAAAAAGGATGGCTCGATGCGTATGTGTATTGACTACCGGCAACTGAATAAGGTGATAGTGAAGAACAGGTACCCATTGCCTCGCAATGATGATCTATTTGACCAGTTACAGGGTGCTAGGGTGTTCTCCAAGATTGATCTACGTTCGGGTTATCATCAGTTGAAGATTCGGGAATCGGATATCTCGAAGACTGCCTTCAGGACCAGATATGGCCACTATGAGTTCCTTGTTATGTCATTTGGGCTAACCAATGCCCCAGTAGCCTTCATGTACCTGATGCACAACATATTTCGGCCTTATCTTGATACTTTCGTCATTGTGTTCATTGATGACATTCTTATATATTCTCGGTCCCAGGAGGACTATGAGCAGCACTTGAGGACCGTGCTTCATACATTGAGGGAGAAGAAGTTGTATGCCAAGTTTTCTAAGTGTGAATTTTGGCTTTATTCTGTGACATTCCTAGGCCATGTGGTGTCTTCGGATAGGATCAAGGTAGATCCGATGAAGGTGGAGGTGGTACAGAGTTGGCCCAGACCGACTTCAACTACTGAGATCCGTAGTTTCCTCGGTTTGGCTGGGTATTATCGCCATTTTATGGAGGGATTTTCATCCATTTCACCGCCCATGACCAGACTGACCCAGAAGGGTGCACCTTTTATATGGACTGAGGAGTGTGAGGAGAGCTCTCAAAAGCTCAAGACAGCCCTGACTACAGCCCCAGTGTTAGTATTACCCACATGCTCAGGGTCCTATACATTCTATTGTGATGCTTCGAGGATCGGCCTGGGAGCGGTGTTGATGTAGGATGGTAGGGTGATTGCCTACGCGTCTAGACAGTTTAAGGTTCATGAGAAAAACTACCATGTTCATGATCTCGAGTTGGCAGCGATTGTTCACGCCCTAAAGATATGGCATCATTATTTATATGGTGTTCCCTGTGAGATATTCACGGATAATCGGAGTTTGCAGCACATATTCAGGCGGAAGGATCTAAATTTGCGCCAGCGTAGGTGGTTGGAGTTGCTAAAGGACTAAGATATCACTATATTATACCACCCAGGGAAGGACAATATGGTGGCCGACGCCTTGAGTCACCGGGCGGAGAGTTTGGGGAGTTTGGCATACCTTCATGCAGCTGAGAGGCCTTTAGCCTTAGATGTCCAGTCCTTAGCCAGTCAGTTCGTGAGGTTGAATCTTTCTGAGCCTTGCCGGGTATTAGCTTGTGTGGTTGCTCGATCTTCCCTTTATGACCGTATCAGAGAGCGCCAGTATGATGAACCCCACCTTTTGGTTCTTCAGGATTGAATCTGGTAGGGTGATTCTAGGGATGTGACTATAGGAGATGATGGTGTGATGAGGATGCAAGGTCGGATCTGTGTGCCCAATGTGGATGGGCTTCGTGATTTGATTCTTGAGGAGGCCCATAGTTCGCGGTATTCCATCCATCCGGGTACGGTGAAGATGTACCAGGATCTGAGATAGCACTATTGGTGGTGAAGGATGAAGAAGGATATAGTGGAGTTCGTAGCCAAGTGTCTCAACTGTCAACAAGTCAAATGTGAGCATCAGAGACCGGGAGGGCTACTTCAGCAGATTGAGCTTCCAGAGTGGAAGTGGGAGCGGATCACCATGGACTTTGTGGTCGGAATTCCTCGGACTTTGAGGAAGCATGATGCTATTTGGGTGATTGTGGATCGGCTGATCAAATTAGCCCGTTTCATTCCAGTATCTAAGAGGTTGGCTGAGATTTATATCAGAGAGATTGTTCGCCTCCACGGTATTCCAGTATCTATCATTTCATACAGAGGTACACAGTTCACTTCCCGGTTTTGGAGAGCCGTTCAGCAGGAATTAGGTACCAGGGTAGAGTTGAGTACAACTTTTCACCCTCAGACGGTCGGGCAGTCCGAGCGCACGATTCAGATTCTCGAGGATATGCTCCGTGCCTGTGTGATAGATTTTGGAGGGTCATGGGATCGATACTTACCCCTTGCAGAGTTTGCTTATGACAACAGCTACCAGTCCAACATTCAGATGGAGCCGTATAAGGATTTGTATGGTGGCGGGTGCAAGTCTCCCGTGGGATAGTTTGAGCCAGACGAGGCCCGATTGTTGGGTACAGACTTGGTTCAGGATGCCCTGGACAAGGTGAAGGTGATTCAGGAGAGACTTCGCACAGCTCAGTCCAGGAAGAAGAGCTATGCGGACCGGAAGGTTCGTGACTTGGCATTTATGGCTGGTGATTGGGTTTTGCTTCGGGTATCGCCTATGAAAGGCGTCATGAGGTTCGGGAAGAAGGGAAAGCTGAGTCCGAGATTTATTGGCCCTTTTGAGGTGTTGCGACGTGTTGGGGATGTTGCTTATGAGCTAGCCCTCCCTCCCAGCCTAGCAGGGGTTCATCCGGTGTTCCACGTCTCCATGCTCCGGAAGTATCACGGTGACCCGACTCATGTTTTGGATTTCGGCTCAGTCCAGTTTGTATACCTTGCTTCACTCAACTTCCTATGAAATGTTCTCTCAGATTCGGGGTCAAAGCTGTTGATTCTGTCTTGGATTTTGACCCTACGCATTCAATTAAAGTTCCTGAGATTAGAGCAACAATCAAGTAACGTTAGACTAGACGAAATAAACAATTAAAGAAAAGCTAGAAAGTAGTCTATATTCAAGTCCCAGGCAACGGCGCCAAAAACTTGTTGCTCTCAAAACGCACACGCAAGTATACGTGGTCGACAAGTAATATAGGATTGTAAGTCCAGATATCGTACCCACAGGGACTTGTGATTAACTATTTACTAAATTAAACCCAAACAATTAATCTATTCAAGATATTCCTAAAGTATGAATATGTAACTACGACTAATCTAGAGTAGCAAACTAAGAAATTAAAGAAACAAGTTGGCTAAACTTTAGAGACGAATTCAATGAGAGAAGATATTCTAGAGTTATGGGTTGGCTAACAATCCCGTTGAGTCTTCCACTTAAATCAACTAATTAATTTATCTGATTTATTGGTTGACAGGGTTAATATTACTCGTAGCCTTCTCCCGAAGTACTACTCGTCTATTCAAGCTAATCTAACGCCTATATTCCTATGGAATTAGAATTAACAAGAACACATTAATAATTCCTGTATAGTAACCAAATAAGACGATTAGGTATATTCCTATCCTAACCGCAAATCTGCCCCCCTAAGAGTTAAGATCTTGCTCTACTCAATATTATATGCAATTTAGAATTCCCTCTCCCCAGTTCAATCCTAGATTCGTAGATAGTATTCAATTGGTGATCAAGCAATCAAATAATTAAGCGCAAGATTGAATAAATAAACCAATAGGATAAATTAATAAGAACAATTCAAGCCATGCAGCACCCAAAACTCTAGAAATAATAAACTATGAGATTAAAGGAAAAGAAGAGAAGAAAAACTAGTTGAAATTCTCCTTCAAAGTATGTTAGCTTTTCTCCAAAATAGGTTTAGAACTCCTTTTATACGAGTTAGGGTCGTGTAGGGCCGAAATAACCTTGTCCCGAACGAAGTAGGAAAACCCCCGTACTCAGCATTCAAGCCAGCGTCAAGCGCTGGTCCTAGCGCCGAAAACAGTGAGCTTATCACGTTCAAATCGTCAACCTTTGTGCTTCCAGGTGCGTTTGTTTCTTTTCCCTCCCTTAGACTTTGAATTACAGTTGTTTGTCTTGCACTTTGGGACAAAACCACTTTGGTGTCCCCCTTTTTCCTATTTTTCTTTTTTTTCTTCCGTGTATTGTTCAATTTTGCTCCAAATATTTTCATCTTCACACCGCTTTATTCTTGCACAGTTAAAATATAATATTAAGCACAAAACAATGTAACTAATGCTCACATGACGATTTAAAGTACTATAATGTGAGATAACAATGGGTAAATATATGCATTTTTGGCCGAACATCAGCAGACAGGCAGGAAAACTTTTTCACACAATATGAAACAAGAAGCGAAAAATAAATTACTGTAGATGATTTAGCTTCCAAAGTTGATCAAATTGAGCATTGATGAAAATTGCCCAACAAGCTGTTACAAATGGTGTATTAATCATAAGCATTTCCAAGAAAAAGACAAGGGATCAAAGGAACTACTGTACATATCTTCTGTGATAGACATTACATAGACAATGAGAAAGAGGAGGAGAAACTCTACTTGAATAATTTACATACTTCCCAACTTTTGTCGAAATTAAAGCTTTTTTTCCCGCTTGTTCTTCTCCTAGCTTAATAGAGGAAAGAAATGAATGCGCAGTGAACCAAGTCTTGTGAGGCAAGATATGATGTCTAAACCCACTCACCTACTAATATGTACACTAGCAAGATCAAAAAATTGGACAATGTTCAGTGATCAGCTACATATCATAAAGCTCCACATTTTGGTTGGATTGTTTGATGCTGAACCAATATGCATCGTTGGCTGCTATCTGTCTCATGATTTATAGGATGCCTTATGAATGCTGTCAGAAATCGTTTTGAGCTACAATGTTCTTTCCATTTACAGTTAGCCTAGCAGCGCCAAATGCTAAATACAGGGGCACCCACAGCTTTTCCAGTACTTAGAGCAGCAGCTAGGTCAGGTTGGACACTTGTAGCAGCTGCTTGGCGACATAGAACACATGACATGGCGGATCCAGGCTCTAGAGTCACAGGACTAATCATTCAGAATGGGTGTGATTGTACATATTAAAATTTGTTTCTATATGTATACATTGTTCGAGCAAAAAGCAATGATTTCACTTGAACCACATGACCCACCTTAGACCCGCCTCTGCTGGACTACGTTGGATGCTAAAAGTAGCAGCTTGATTATTTTCAGCAGCATCCTTATCTGCTCGGCGACTTATGGCAGCAACCAGACCAACTTAACCACTTACAAGAGCAACATATCCAGCTTGACCACTTACAAGATAAGCAACCTGAGCACTTAAAGCAACTGCTTGGCCACCTAGAACAGCAAGACCCGCAGCTACAATAGGAATAGAAGCACAATGGCCATATGGACTTCTTTCTTGTATAATAAACAATATGGCAGAAAGGTTCGGTGGACTTCCCACTTCTGCAATAAGCAATTTTATATTCCTTAAACACTAAAACACATGATTGCGAGCTCCATATATCTGGAAATAAATGACATCTTCAACTTGCATGCCCATAAGATAGAAAAAGAGGTTAATATATTATTTGGAACTCAAGAGCAATAGAATGCCAAAAACACTGTACTTAAGAGACGTTAATGAGTAAGTGATCAAAGAAACCTACAAACACCAGACCAAACCGAACCCTTAAAGACACTTGAACGACTATAATTCTTAATTTCAGAAAAGATCTAGTGGATGAGGTGGAGAAATTAGAAACTGTAAACAGGGAAAGAGAAACGGTCTCTATGTGAGTACAATTAAACTAAGAATAAATGTATGTTTATTTTTAACTAGGACAACAATCAATAGAAATTTCAGTTGGATTGCTCAAGCTGAACTGCATGGTTTTGATGTTGCACATGTTCCACGTTATGCTTTGCAGAATTCTTTGATATGTTTAGATCTATTGTTGAACTCTAAAATCACCAATAATCACTCATGTAGTGCATGTAAATTGGAGACATGAGAATGAAAGACATTTTAACTTGAAAGACAAGTTAGATTGACTTGACTGCTATATTGGTGATGCTCATAGGAAATTAAATGTACACTGCAACATACATAATTAATGAAGCAAGATGTTTTGTATGACTTAGGGAAATAGCAGGAAAAAAAATGTCATGTGCTAAACAATTAACTATAAGAATTAAGCCAATGGTTCTTTTACTGAATAGAAAAAAAAAAAGATGGGAAAAATAAAGCAGATGCTTCTTTTAGTGAATAGAAGAAAAAGATGGGAACTGGTACTCACACTGGAAAAGCTAAAGACGTACCACTCGCGTCAGAATGGTGAATTGTGCTGTAGGAGTCTCTAAACCCTTCATTTCCTTGGGAATGGCCAATGATAGTTGAATATTCTGCGTTCCGTCCTACTTTTATTTCCTCTTCAAAATGGAGTTCTTTCTTAATTGGTTCATGTTGACTTCCTGATTCGATAGGGTTATTTCCAGTTACCACACCTCTTTCTGTATCGCAGATCTTTTCCGTATGTTCTCCTCCTTTTACAGCTGGAGAGTTCCTAAAGCTAATTAGCTTGCCGGACTTACTAACTTCTTGAGATCTGTCTAATTCTACACACTTGTTTTTTAGTTCCCCAGATTTATGAAGTTCCCCTGACTTCCAGATATCTCCACCCATCAATAGAATATGATCCCTCGAAAGACTGACGTTGATACTAAACAATGACTCATCAGAGGCAGCACTCCATTCCTTAGGTGTTGAGGATATACTTCCAAAAATAGAAGACGGAACTCTGTTGGGATCATAACCTCCTTGCCTTTCCATCATTTGGATAGAAGGAGATTTTGTAATTGACACGGATGGCAATAAAGATTCATCAGAGATGTCTGAAATCTGCGAGGCGGAGCTTGTTGATGTATTCAGCTCCAATTTACAGAACATACCATTCAAACTATTGTAGTCATCTTGGGATAAAGGTTTGGCATCCCTAGAATATTTAGAAGATGGTACATCTAATGAGATAGAGTTGGATGCTATTTTTGGATTCACTAAGATGAAATCGTCCGAGGAAGAACCAGATGAGGATGAAAATATGGAACGGGAAAGTTCTGAACTTTTACTTGATCCTGAAGTACTTTCATTTAAGATGGCATCTGAACTTGTTCTGCTTTCACTCTTATTTTTAGAATCCAGGAGAAAGATTATTGGTGAACTGGCCTCAGTTTCATTTTCAGTAACCACTGTATCTGTTCGAGAATGGTTACAGGTTCCACTTCCATGTTTAGGGTCCATGCCAAGTATAAAGCTAAAAATCACCTGTAGAAAACCATCAACTTGTTTAGATGCACAAATAGAGTCCAGTCAATCTTAATATAATAACAGGATTAGAGATGAGATTAATTTATTGTTTGAGGGAAGAAATGTAACACTCGCAATGAGCACCATATCATGCAAACAAGAAGTACCTCAGTCAAAATCCTGATTATCAATGGCTATCTTTTCCTAGATTCAATCGAAAATAGAATGCCCATGGAAAAAGAGGCGAATCCAGGGAGGGCTCCTTGGGCACGTGAACCCATGTTCCCTCCCTAGATCATGTATAGTAAGGTTTTATATTTTGCAAAAATACTTAAATATATATATATATATATGTGCGCATCAAAGCTCAAAGTATCATATGATGCCGTGGTTATTGGGTGCACCTATGTTATTCCAAGATTTAAACTTGGTAACTTTTAATGCTCAAACTTAAATTTATATCATGTATTCAATAATAGTGATCCTATCATTTTTTCTCCTGTTTTACTGCAATAAAATCACTTTTCCAACAAAGAACATAGTCATTTTATGAAATGAAACTCATCATTCTCTGATAAAACGATCTGTAATAAAGAATCATTACCTGATGCAAACAGCAATTTGATGTCAATCCCCTCCTATAAAGGAACCGCCTTATATATTGCCGGGGCGGTACTGGCAATACTTATCCACCTTTCCCCTCCAAGCAGAATCTCTAAAAGGGAAAAAAGCAAAATTAGAAAATCACAATTATCAACAAGATTAGCGTCAATAAAGTAACTCCAAAAATCAAAGCTTTAGGCGAGAAACAAGTGACCAAAAAAAAAAAAAAAAAAAAACAAGAAATACATGTCGATCTGGGATTTGCCTCAAATTAAAACATCTATGGGACAAAAAGCAAGAAAATGAACATTTTGCTGTGGGATTTGTCTGAATTAAAACATTTTACCTAGTAAGTGAATCTTAGATTCTTATTTTCTTCAACTTCTATAATTGGTTCTTGGGGTTCATAATTTTCTTAATTAATCCGGGTGGGATATGATAAATTTCTGCAAGAAGCAAAAGAGAAGGAGGGATTAGGGATTTTTATTTTTTTGGGGGAGGAAATATGATAAGAAAAGTTGGGAAGGCAAAGAGTAGGCTTCGGAGTCATCACTCTCTTATTCTTGAATAACGAACTTCAGTTTTGTTTGGCGCCAGCCTAAAACTAACATCTTCCTCACGTGCTCTACACGTGCATTTGAACACACACAGTTTATTATTCATAATCATTATGTTAAAATAAATACTCCAACAATTTAAAATGCATATTAAATCATTAATTTTGTGCCAATTCTTCAAAATTTTGAAGCTGTCACAATGTTAATTAGCAACGTTCTCCTAGTGAACGCGTTCAAATCATAATTAAAGCGAAGTTAATCCATTCTTAATATTTGATAAAATCAAATATCTAGACCACAAAAAAAAAAGTTAAGACCAAAAAATTCACTAAGGTGGGCCGGAGAGAGTATTTCTTAAGGAGAGAGCAAAGTTCATTATGGATGAGTAAACGCGAAAATGGAGAATATGGAGTATCTAGTGGCGTACGCATGATATTTTATGAGCAGTGTCACATTTTTTTCATAATAACCTCATTAAAAATAATAGACTAAATATGTCTTTGTTTACGATAATTTTCATATTTATTGTAAGTTTTACAAAGGAAAGAATTCTAGCTCAAATACTTTTGTAACAACATGATTTGTTAGAGGGCAATGGTTCAAGTCTCACTAAAACATAATTCTTTTTAAAAAAGAAACTCTCCAAAATGATAAAAATTTAAGCATGCTTTGATTAGTATTTGAACTCTGAACCTCTGGTCGAAGTTGAAGTACTAAACCAACAAATCACTGAGCGTCTTTGGTTCACAGTGGTATCATTTTTTATTTTGTACTCGAAATAGCTTGGTTTTGCTTAATATTAGTTTTAATGTACGTGCGTTGTATAATAAAATTAGTTTTAATATACGTACGTTGTACGTGTTTATCACGTTGATTAATAAAAATTATATACAAGAAAATAAATTATATAAAAGAGCAAATGATGTTAAAATAGATGCAACATTCAAATAAATGACAAAAATAAATGTTATTTACGCGGAATAGTTAAATTCAAAATAATTGAATATATTTTGAACATTGTCACGACCCTAATTTTCCTCCGTAGGATGTCGTGACGCCACCTAGTCTAAGACTAGATAAGCTTGATACTTACTGAATTAACAGCAAAATTCAACCAATAACTGTTAAACGTGAAATAGAAATCTCTATACAAAACTTACAATCCCAAAACTGATAGTACAAGTCATAACACATTAAAATCAAATAAGGAAGCACAAAGGACAATCAATTGATCACGCAGATCTAACACAAGCCTCACAACAAAATCACTTAGTGGTACCTCATATCACAGTCACAAGTCCCGGGCCTCAATCCACCATCATATACTTATGACACCTCGTGCCGACATCTCGAATCACAACCACACGAACAATTCACGTGCCGAAATCGCAATTTGCCTAACATAGTCACAGGCTCACAATCTTAATTCGCCTGACATAGTCACAGGCCCAATAGCAATATGAAAACGGATAATACAAGAACACATAGGCATGATCAATAAATGACAAGTTTCATACTCTTGAACTAGTATAAGTGGCATGTTACTGTGTATGCTTGTGCGAGTGTACTACTGCAGTCCAAGTCAACAAATAATATCAAAGACATCGAACGACTCATCAAAGCAACAATGCGAGCACCTAATTTCTGACTATATTTAAATTTTTCATCACTTTTTAGTATGTAAATATATTTTAAGTTTAATGTACATATTTTAGCTCTAGTTTCTCCTTTTATAGGTTTTACTCAAGAAAATTAAAATCACACACAAAAAAAGTTACATTTTAGTATAAGTTTTATCTTTATTTTACAAAGAAATAAAAATTTCCAAAAAAGGATATAAGTTTATTTAGCTTAGTTTAATTTTAAGTGAGAAGTTTTGAGAAATAAATATTGAGGGTAGGAATTTTACCTTGCTTTTTATTTACTTATTTAGTTATTATCAAGAAAGAAAGAAAAAAGAGCCAAACAAAAATTGCCACATGTCCAAAATTCTCTCTTTCTCTTTTATAACGAACATTGTCTCACTCAAAAGATTCCCTCCACTCACGTCACTCACATGCTCACACCCGCACACACACACACACTTTTTATTTTTGGTTTTCAATTCACACCCTCTCACTCATATTATTAATGAAGACACTCACCTCAGATAAAAAAGGGGGGCACATCTGGGGGACGATCAAATACAGAGGGAGCATGAGAGGAATCAGAAACAGTAGAAACTCCTAATAAAAATAGTCGCACTCCTCTTCTTCCTCGTCAAGTCACCATCATCTTCACACCACGAAAAGCAGAGAGAATTTATCTTCTTCCCCTCTCATTCTCACCATGAAAACATACGAGAATCCATCGCCAAAAATCCAGCCACAAAAACAGTTGAAATCCATCCCCATACCAGCACAAAATATCCGACGATTGCTGCCAAAAGACGCATCTGAAACTCCCGCAAAACAGCTCCAAAGAGCAACAAAATCAGTTGCGAAAATTGCTGAAAACTAGTCCGAAAATCCCAAAAAAGAAGACCTCAAAAACAGCTCTGTTCCCAGTGAAAATTAAAGGCAAAACCGGCTATAAAACAGCCTCAAATATTAGCTAAAATCTCCAGCAAAAACAGCTATGTAAAGCACCCTGTTCTTCACCCAAAACCAGATCTAAAACACCTCTAGATCACCAAAAAATGCAGCTAAAAAACCAGCTCTGAAACCAACTGAAAAACAATCCCGAAACCACCTCTAAACCTCCATTTTCCTTCGTTAAACCACCACGAAAGCTGTCATCCTTCATCCAAAACCAGCAACTCCTTTCTACTCCGTCAATCATTGTAAATGAGCCGATCTCGAGTCGGGTTAATCGAGGTTCATTGAGGTTTCCCGACGTGGTTCGTCATTTCGTGTCGAGCTCCCCATTTTGTCGTCTGTGTATACGGTCGAAATCAAGTACGCCCGATTTCAGAAGCTCGAGAGATTACCCCGAGCCAGAGTTCGAATGGATTAAACAAGTTTGGTGGACCGAGCTCGAGACTACTAATGGAATGCAATGTTCGAGGGTCAAAACACTTAACACTGGAGAGCGAGTAAAACCCACTTCGAGATAATGTCATTATAGATTTATAACATAATGTGCAAGATTCCCGCAATGACACAAATTTCAAGGCATAAATCTCGAAACATATTTGTACGAATCCGTACAAGGCGGTTAGACAGTTGTACAAATTAGATTCCTTGCCAGAAATAGGGATGCACCTCATTTAGGACTCCTATATTATATAAAGGGACCCCATTCATTTGTAAATATCATCAATCATTGGCAAGAATATACACTTACTTTTATGCTCATCAGAATTGTTCTTTAGCTTTATAACACTCTCTTTATTTTACTTTACTCTTCATCTGAGTCCATCTCGAGGTCATCTTGGCTCGAGGTCGAGGCCTGCTGATACGTTGGTTTGATCTATCTTGCTCACTTTACTCATATATTTATCTTATTGTTCTTCAATTAGTATTGAACTAGATCACATATCTTTAAGACCTCATTATAAGTTTAATTGTTACTCGAATTTTAGAGTAAACAGTTTGGCGCCCACCGTGGGGCTAAAGATAATAGTGATTATTCCAGTGCTGATTTTCATAACATACGTTATTTTCACACTTGTTTCTTGTCAAAGATTCTTTGTTTTCAGGTTAAAATATGTCGAACTCGCAAAACGCACCCGTACACGGCAGTGATGGCGTCGGATTTCACGGGGAAAATGACAATGCAGTCGCTTAAGGGGCCGGTGTACCACTGCTTAACCCCGGGGTAGTGCCGATTGGAGAGCCAGTCGATGTTGGTTCGCGCGTTTCTCTAAATGCGGACTTAGGTGCAGACATCGGAGGAAGTATACGTAGGGAGGCACGACCTGGTGGTCAAGGAACGCAGGGTTTAGGAGATGATGGAGTTAGCCTCCAAGTAATCTTCGAAATGCTACAAGCTCAGCAGATTGCTATTGCTCAACTACAAAGTCAACAAAAAACTCCGAGCGTGGTTGAGCCAGAAATCATTCGTCGAAATGAGCCGTTGCCAGAGAGGTCAAATGATAATGGATCAGGGGTTGACCCTACAAACATGAAAATGCTTGAAGAACTCACCAAAAGGATCGAATCAGGAGAAAAGAGGATCAAAGATAATGACAAAAAGGTGGAGACGTACAACTCCCGAGTCGATCAGATACCGGGGGCACCTCCGATTTTGAAGGGTTTGGATTCCAAAAAATTCGTACAAAAGCCTTTTCCCCCGAGTGAGGCCCCAAAGACTATTCCAAATAAGTTCCGCATGCCGGACATACCTAAATACAACGGGACCACGGATCCTAATGAGCACATCACTACATACACATGCAGTATAAAGGGAAATGACTTAGAGGATGATGAGATCGAGTCCGTTTTGTTGAAAAAATTTGGGGAGACTTTATCTAAGGGAGCAATGATTTGGTATCACAACCTACCCCCGAATTCTATCGATTCATTCTCCATGTTGGCGGATTCATTTGTAATGGCACACGCTGGTTCTATAAAGGTTACAACAAGGAAATCGGACGTCTTCAAGATTAAACAAAGGGAAAACAAAATGTTGAGGGAGTTCATGTCCCGATTTCATATGGAATGCATGGAGTTACCGCTAGTCTTCGATGATTAGGCCGTTCAAGCTTTCACACAAGAGTTGAATGAGCGAAGTTCGATAGCATCACAACAGTTGAAGCAAAATCTGGTTGAATACCCTGCTGTTACATGGACGGACGTGCATAATCGCTACCAATCAAAGATCAGGGTCGAGGAAGACCAGTTGGGAGCCCCCTCGGGGTCAGTTCACCCGAATAGATTAGCGGTAAAGGCTTCAAGGGATATCAATAGAGAACCGAGGTCAAATAGAGAAAGGTACCAGGCCTATGTCTCGGATCGAAGAAGTAGCGGTTCGGGACGCAATCCCCCCCGAAATGATCGAAGAAACGATCGGGTGCAAAATTCTCGGGGATTCATGAGTAAGAGTGGATTTGAAAAGTACACCGATCCCACAAAAGCACCTCGATTATCGGAGTATAACTTCAGCATCGATGCCTCGGGTATCATTTCGGCCACTGGAAGGATTAAAGATACCAGGTGCCCCAGGCCTATGCAAACTGATCCTTCTTAGAGAAATCCCAACTTGATGTGTAAATATCATGGTACACATGGCCACAGGACCGAGGACTGCAGACAATTAAGGGAAGAGGTAGCTCGGTTGTTCAACGAAGGTTACCTTCGAGAATTCCTCAGTGACAGGGCCAGAAATCACTTCTGAGAAAGAGACGCCAATAGAAAAAATGAGCAAGAGGAACCTCAGTATATCATCCACATGGTCGTTGGCGGGGTAGACATCCCATAGGGACCTGTTTTCAAACGCACCAGAGTGTCGATTACAAGAGAGAAACGGACCCAAGATTACATGACCAAAGGCACCCTTACATTCAATGAAGAGAAAATGAAAGGTCTCTCTCAGCCACACAATGACGTCCTGGTAATTTCTATTTTACTAAATAAAATTCAAGTTAAAAGTGTTCTTGTGGATCCAGGTAGCTCGGCCAACATAATCAGGTCGAGGGTCGTAGAGCAGCTCGGGCTGCTAGATCAAATCGTACCAGCATCTCGAGTCTTAAACGACTTCAACATGGCTAGTGAAAAAATGAAGGGAGAGATCATCCTGCCCGTGAATGTGGCCGGGACCATCCAGGACACAAACATGACATCGAAGGTGACATGAGGTACAATGCATTGCTCGGAAGACCGTGGATCCACAACATGAGGGTTGTACCATCGACTCTTCACCAAATGATGAAGTTTCCAACAAAAGATGGTGTGAAAACAGTTTATGGGGAGCAGCACGCAGAAAAGGAGATGTTCGCAGCTCATGATTTGACACCAAAGCCGACATCTTCGACCTCGGAAAAATCGAACATCAAAGACAAGAAGATGGCTAAATAGCAATCACAGTCCACAACCTCGACTGAATTCGATGAACAGGTACTCGAGGACGAAGAAGAAGATTTCCTCACCCCTCGAGCTTTTGCCGCTCCCGAGGAATAAGATGAAACGAAGTCCACGGTCGAGGAACAAGAGCAGGTAATATTGATCGAACATCTACCAAAACGAAAGGTATACCTGGGAACGGGATTAACCCCCAAACTTAGGAAAAAACTCATTCAATTCCTTATCAATAACATAGATTATTTCGCGTGGTCTCATTTAGACATGACAGGGATTCCACCGGAGATAACAGCACATCGGCTAAGTCTCGACCCCAGGTTTAAACTGGTGAAGCAAAAGAGAAGGCCGCAGTCTGAGGTAAAACATGCGTTCATAAAGGACGAGGTAACTACACTTCTCAAAATAGGGTCCATTAGGGAAGTAAAATATCCCGATTGGTTAGCCAACGTGGTCGTAGTTCCTAAAAAGGAAACAAACTTAGAATGTGCGTAGATTATAAATATTTGAACAAGGCATGCCCTAAAGACTCCTTTCCACTGCCTAACATAGATCGTATGATCGAAGCCACGACCGACCACGAGATCCTTACTTTTCTCGATGCCTACTCCGGGTACAACCAAATTTAAATGAACCCGGAGGACCAGGAAAAGACTTCATTTATCCTTACGTGTGGAACGTATTGTTACAATGTAATGCCCTTCGGGCTAAAAAATGCGGGAGCTACATACCAATGCCTAGTTAACAAAATGTTTGAGCAACAGATAGGTAAATCAATGGAAGTTTACATTGACGATATGCTAGTTAAGTCCCTGTGCACAGAGGACCATTTGACTCATTTGCAGGCAACGTTCGAGGTTCTGATAAAATAAAACATGAAGCTCAACCTCAAGAAATGTGCTTTCGGAGTTGGCTCGGGCAAGTTCCTGGGTTTCATGGTATCAAATAAAAGGATCGAGATCAACCCCGACAAAATTAAAGCCATCGAAGAAATCACCATCGTGAACAATGTGAAGGCCGTACAATGGCTAACCGGGCGGATAACTGCTTTGGGCAGGTTTATCTCGAGGTCATCAGATCGGAGTCATAGATTCTTCTCTCTGCTCAAAAAGAAGAATGATTTCTCATGGACTCTGAAATGTCAACAAGCATTGGATGAATTAAAGCGATAATTATCGAGCCCATCTATACTTCACACTCCGAAGGCGGATGAGAAACTATAATTATACTTGGCCCTGTCCGAGGTAGCGATAAGTGGCGTGCTAGTTCCGGAGGAGCAAGGTACACTATTTCCTGTTTATTATGTAAGTCGAACCTTAGGAGATGCTGAAACCAGGTATCCACATTTAGAGAAGTTAGCACTTGCATTAATAAGTGCATCTAGAAAATTGAAACCATATTTCCAATGTCACCTTATATGTGTGTTAACTACTTATCCACTTGGAAATGTTTTGCACAAGCCCGAGTTATCGGGCCGATTGGCTAAATGGGCCAACGAGATTGGTGGGTTCAATATTGAATATCAACCCCGAACGAATATCAAGTGTCAAATTCTAGCAAACTTCGTGGCTGATTTTACTCCTGCCCTCGTCCCGAAGTAAAGTAGGAACTTCTACTAAAGTCAGGTACATCGAGGGGTGTATGGGCCCTTTTAACAGACGGTGGTTTGAATGTGAAAGGGTCCGGGTTCGGCATTGGTTTAAGACCACCTACAGGTAGCACTATTCAACAATCTATCAAAACTTCTAGATTAGCTAACAATGAGGCCGAGTAAGAGACCATGATTGCAGGTCTTGAATTAGCCAAAAACCTGGGAGCAGAGGTAATCGAAGCCAAATGCGACTCTCTATTGGTAGTGAACCAAGTGAACAAAAGCTTTGAGGTTTGAGATGATTGGATGCAGAGATATTTAGACAAGTTACAGGTGACATTGCACCTCTTCAAGGAGAGGACGTTGGATCATTTACCTCGGGAGCAAAACAGTGAGGACGATGCACTTGCGAATTTGGGTTCATCAGTCGAAGAAGATGATGTTGTCCCGAGGACTATTGTTCTGTTGTCAAGGTCCGTGGTCGAGGAATGTCACGCTGAGATAAACTCTACAAGTTTGACTTGGGATTGGACGAACAAATATGTTGAGTATTTGAACCACGGAAAGCTCCCTCCGGAACCCTAAAGAATCGAGGGCCCTACAAGCTAAAGTAGCCTGATTCGCACTGGATAAAAGCAGAACATTATACAGGAGGACCTTCGATGGACAATTGGCCGTATGCTTAGGACCGGGGGACACCGATTACGTTTATGAGAAATCCATGAAGGAACTTGTGGGAACCACTCCGACGCTGACTCTTTGATTCACAAAATTATTAGAGCTGGATACTACTGGGACAGCATGGAGAAAGATACTGAAGAATTTGTTCGAAAATGTGACAAATGCCAAAGGTTTGCACCGATGATCCATCAACCCGGTGAACAACTCCATTCAGTCCTATCCGCCAACATCACCAGGTAAAGCTAAATTCATTTTGTTTATGACTGACTACTTTTCCAAATGGGTGGAAGCATAGGCCTTAGAGAAAATAAGAGAAAAAGAAGTCATAGACTTCATATGGGACCACATCGTGTGTCGATTTGTCATACCTGCTGAAATTGTGTGTGATAACGGGAAGCAATTCATCGGCAGCAAGGTAATAAAGTTCCTCGAAAATCACAAAATAAAGAGGGTCTTATCGACGCCATATCACCCGAGCGCAAACGGCCAGGCCGAGTCCACTAACAAGACTATCATTCAAAACTTGAAGAAAAGGTTAAATGACGCCAAAGGAAAATGGAGAGAGGTTTTACCCGAGGTCCTTTGGGCATATCGAGCGACATCAAAGTCCAGCACGGGAGCAACCTCGTTTTCTTTGGTGTATGGTTCCAAAGAATTAATTTTAGTCGAGGTCGAGGAACCTAGCGTCAGGTTTTAGCATGCAACCGAGGAATCAAAACACGAGGCTATGAACACTAGCCTCGAACTACTGGATGAAAAATGAGAAGCTACACTTGTTCTAATGGCCGCATAGAAACAAAGGATCGAGAGGTATTATAACAGGAGGGCCAACCTTCGTCACTTCAAAGTCGGGGACTTATTTCTAAGGAATGTCACCCTCAATACTCGAGACCCAAACGAAGGGAATATAGGCCAAAATTGGGAAGGACCATACCAAGTAATCAGAGTCGTTGGAAAGGGATCTTACAAACTTAGCACGATAGGAGGCGAACAATTGCGAAACAACTGGAATGTATCACTGCTCAAACGATATTATTGCTAAAGGTATGGTCTTCTCTTTTTCCATTTGTATTCTAGACTAAATCATTACATATGCTCGATCGAAGACGTCGAGACATCCTTCAACTTGAAGACCTTAGTTTTTAAAGCATGCGTTGCACTCTTTTTTCCTTAGATCGGGTTTTATCCCAAATGGGTTTTTTCGGCAAGGTTTTTAACGAGGAAAGAACTATGTGCTACCTAAGGAGAATTCAACAGTATCCAATGCTTGTTTTCAATACACCTCGAATACTGGGGGGCATCACCCTCGGGGAATAAGATATCGAGGAAAATACTTCACACCTAAGAGGGCTCGATAGGAAAACTTTGTAATGGGCCAAACGGTCGAAGGAACCGTGTCCATATAGAGTAACCGAGCCCCAATGATAAAACATGTACACATGTATGAGTTATACGACAAAACATGTACGCACATATGAGTTATTTAAAGAAGCACATTTTCTATTAAACGCTTTATGCCTTGAAGAAATTTGCTACTCCACACTTACGATTCTATATGAGAAAAGGCTCAAGAGCCGATACACAAGTACATCTCGACTACTCGTGGACTATCATCGACAATCAACATGTTCGAATCATGTAAACTCGAACTCGTAAGACCTCAACGAGGCACCCATCGACGTAAAGGACAAGGCCAGCACACTCGGGGACTAACATTTCGAACAAATTCAAAATATTATCGGGAAATAATTCCAAGGAACACACCCGAATGCTACATCCATATTAAAGACTACGGTCTTATGAAAAGGCTACAACCAAAATAACGCGGCTCGGAGACATACGACTTCCACCATAAACTAAGGCCTTCAAATACTTTAAAAAATGGGTTAAACAAGGCTACCCTCGGCAAAACAAGGGCTTCGATAAAATCAGGCCCCAAATAATTTAAAGGCTTCAATAATATCATCCTTCGAGGTGTTAAATCACCCCAACACAAACGAGCTAGGAAAATTTGGGTTCCGATCGTCGAACCTTCGAAAAACCCATTGGGTATAAAAAATATATGCTAAGGCATGAGAAATTTTTACTAAGTCTTTCGCCAAAAAGGGAAAAAGTATAGCCACTTTTAAATAGTCTAAGGACCGATATAAAAGAGACTAAGGGCCAACATAAAAAATCCTAAAGGCCGACACATTAAGGGTTCAAACTCTCATGCGAAATCGAGGGGTCAATCGCCCTGAATCCAAACAAACATTATTGACTATGGTTGAAAGACTTGCCACTATTTGACACTAAAGGCATATACCTCGAGGGGTCGAACTCTATTTGAACCCTTCGTGACAAAGGAAACACCCAAGGAGGAATCTCGAATATGCAACTCGAAAAATGAAAAGCAAGAGAAATTGAGAAAACATTTAAGGAAAATTCTTCTTTATATATACATTCAAAAGATGGCATGTACAAAGAGTTCAACAAAAAGAAATATAGAGAGGAAGTTCCTAACTACACCGAGGGAGCATCCCCGCCCTCGAGGGCAGCATCCCCCCTTTCGGGGGCAGCCTCTTCATAGACCCCCTATTCATTTTTGGACCCGCCTTGGCCGCATTCGATATCATAATCATCATCGGAGGAGATGATAAATCGGACATCAACTTCATCCGCCTTTTCTTAGGCTATCTTTTCAGAGAGATCGAGGCCCATAGTATGTACCTTCTTGACAGTCTCTCTCCGGGATTTACACTTGACATACTCGTTGCTTCGCTTTTCCTGAGAAACGGCTTCTCTCAACTCCATTTGAGCAACTTCGATGTCCTTCAAATATATGGAAATAGTTTTATCGGTCGTAATCTGAATCCTCTTTGCCTCGGCCCTGGCTTCAACAACTTCAACTTTGGCCTTGGCAATATTAGCCTCGAGCTCAACAATTTTTCTGGCCTGAGCGGAACTGCTCTCTTTGGCGTTCCGAAGCTGAGTCTCGGCAGCATTTTGTTTTGTCAATGCAGCTTCCTTCACCGTAGCCAGGAGGTCTATCTTTTCTTTCCATTGGTTGCACTCGGCACTAACCTGGCCAACCTCACCTTGAAGTTGCTCCAGCATCTCCACCTTCTGCTACACCTGAGAGGTAGAAGAATTCTTCAAGAATATGAAAACCTCTGAATAAGCCATAATCGAGGAGCTCAGAAAATCCCCCTCCCAGGCCTCGCTTCTATCCTTGCTGGTAAATTCAAGCGAGCATCAGAAGATCCTGATCAAAACCCTCAATGAAGAATACGTTCCAGCCAACACCACAGTCGAGCAAATGGAGAGGATGGGAGAACGATTTTTTGAGGTCAACCGGATCTCGTTCAGCAAGAATGATTTTCCCCCGGAAGGGGCTACCCACAACAAAGCTCTCCACCTAACTGTTAAATGTGAAGGTTACTACGTGAAGAGAGTTATGATGGACGGAGGATCTGGAGTTGATATTTTCCCTCTATCAACCTTACAAAGAATGGAGATCGGGACTGAAAGAATCAGGACCAACAATGTGTGCATCCGTGCATTCGATGGTATCAAGAGAGACACGATCCGGGAGATTAATTTGGTCTTGACAATCGGCTCTACAGATTTCGAAGTGACATTCCAGGTCATGGATATGGATACTTCCTACAATTATCTCCTAGGAAGGCCTTGGATCCATGCGGCAGGGGCAGTGCCATCTACTCTCCACCAGATGGTTAAGTTCGAATATGAGGACCAGGAAATCGTGGTCTATGGGGAAGACAAGCAATCCATTTACAGGGACCAATTAGCCCCATGCCTGGAAGCAAGAGAGGGCAGCGAGCACATAGTCTACTAGGCTTTCGAGATTGTGGTTGCGGACCAGCATGAGGAAGGAACCCCGTGCCCTCCACCCTTCCTATCAAACGCGTCAATTATGGTCACCAACGACATGATCAAACATGGGTACACACCTGGAAAATGGCTCGGGGTGTCCTTGCAAGGCATTAAAGAATCTATCACTTTGCCTACCAATAAAAAGTTTTTTAGCATAGGGTTTCAAGCTACCCCCGACAATGAACAATGGGCTGACCAACGCAAGAAAAATGGTTGGGTATTGCCTCAGCCGATCCCACACATCACCGCATCATTTGTCAAGCCAAAATACGTGGAGGAAGAGGAAGAGGTTTTCACGGCCGAAGAAATAGAAGAAATATGCGGAGAAATAAGGCAAATGTTGTATGAGGCCCATATGGTCCAACCAGGAGAGAGCTCCAGCACTGCCGAAGTACAGTATATGGGTCCTGATGCCAAGTTGCAAAACTGGGAGGCTACTCTATTCCCCGTCCGGCTGGAGTCCCGGTAGTTCAGATTTTTCCATCCTTTCTGCACTATGTGTTATTTCAGGGTGTAACTCAAGTTTTTAAATTCTTGCCTTTAAATTTCGATGTAAACCCTCCTATGTTCATATTCAATGAAATGAAATCAAAATTTCATCGTCTACTATTCTTTCTGATTTTGTTTACTTTTCTTATTTTTTCAGTCCTAATAATGCGGCTTTAAAAAACATGACATGCTTGCGGACTTCCTGCTCTGATACTAATACGTCGTCTAACCTCGAAATAATGAATCAAGAACTAGAATATGACGAAGAAGAGGCTTTTAGGGAAATAAATCGAGAATTGGAAAAATTCGAGAATAAGCCTAAGCCAAACTTAAACGAAACGGAACCCATTAACTTGGGCAGTGAAGAAGGGATTCGAGAAACCATGATAAGCGTCCACGCGGATGAAAAGACTAGAGATGCCTTGATTCAATTCCTATTAGAATTCAAGGACGTATTTTCTTGGTCCTACGACGACATGCCCGGACTGAGTATGGACTTGGTGGTACACAAATTGCCAACCTACCCCGATCATCCACCGGTCCAAAAAAAGCAGAGGAAGTTCAAAACAGACATGAGTGACAAGATCAAAGAAGAGGTCGCTAAACAACTAAAGGCTGGAGTAATCCGAGTGGTCCAATACACCACCTGGCTAGCCAATGTGGTTTCGGTGCCTAAAAAGGACAGAAAGGTCCGAGTATGTGTCGACTACCGGGATCTGAATAAAGCCAGTCCCAAAGATAATTTTCTGCTGCCAAACATACACATCTTAGTGGACAATTGTGCCAAACTTGAGGTACAGTCTTTTGTCGATTGCTATGCCGGATATCACCAGGTGTTGATGGATGAAGAAGATGCAGAAAAGACAGCCTTCACTACACCCTGAGGAACATACTATTTCCGGGTCATGCCGTTTGGTTTAAAGAACGCTGGGGCTACTTATATGAGGGCCATGACCGCCATATTTCACGACATGATGCATCAGGAAATTGAGGTGTACGTGGATGATGTGATCATTAAGTACAGAACCCAAAATGACCATGTGCAGCATTTGAGGAAACTCTTCGAATGCCTGCGCAGATATAATTTGAAGTTAAACCCAGCCAAATACGCTTTCGGAGTTCCATCCGGAAAATTATTGGGATTTATAGTCAGTCGATGGGGCATCGAGCTGGATCCAACAAAGATAAAATCCATCCGGGATCTCCCACCCCCAAGAACTAAGAAGGAAGTCATGAGTCTATTGGGTAGGTTGAATTACGTCAGCAGGCTCATCGCTTAGTTGACCTCCACATGCAAGCCTATATTCAAGTTATTGAAAAAAGATGCGGCCATCGAATGGACAGACGAGTGCCAGGGCACTTTTGACAAGATCAAAGAATATCTGTCAAATCCTCCAGTGTTAGTCCCACCAGAACCAGAGAGGCCTTTGTTCCTATACCTGATAATGCTAGAAAATTCCTTTGGGTGTGTTCTCGGGCAACACGATGTAACCGGGAAGAAAGAGCAAGCCATTTATTACTTAAGTAAGAAGTTAACAAACTACGAGGCCAAGTATTCTCAGTTAGAAAGGACTTGCTGCGCTCTAACTTGGGTGGCTCAGAAGCTCAGACATTATCTGCTCGCTTATACCACCTACCTTATCACGAGGCTCGATCCTTTGATGTACATATTCCAAAAGCCAATGCCCACCGGGAGATTGGCCAAATGGAAAATCTTGCTCACAGAATTCGATATTGTCTATGTCACTCGCACGACTATGAAATATCAAACATTGGCCAATCATCTAGCTGAAAATCCGGTCGATGATGAATACCAACACTTGAGCACTTATTTTCCGGATGAAGAAATCAATTCCATCGAAGTAATCTCGGAAGGCGCTGACAGCTGGAAAATGTTCTTCGACGGGGCAGACAATTCGAAAGGTATCAGGATAGGGACAATCTTGATTTCACCCGCGGGACAACACTACCCAGCCACGGCCCGCCTCCGTTTCTTCTGCACAAATAATACTACTGAATATGAAGCTTGTATAATGGGAATGAACATGGCCGTTGACATGGATGTAGAAGAGTTGTTGATCATGGGGGACTCCGATTTGATCATTAAGCAGGCTCAGGGAGAGTGGGAAACTCGATATGTTAAACTTCTTCCCTACAGACAGCATGTGGAGAATCTTAGTAAGCGATTCAAAACCTTCAAGTTCAGATATATTCCTCGGTGCCACAATGAGTTAGCTGATGCCCTGGCCACCCTAGCTGCAATGGTGCCCTATCCAGGTAATGTTCGCATAGACCCATTGGAGATCCAAATCAAGGAAAGACATGGTTACTGCAACACGGTCGAAGTAGAGTCCGATGTCCAACTATGGTATCATAATATTAAAAGATTTTTGAAGAAAAAAGAATATCCCGAGCAGGCCAACGGAGACCAAAAAAGAACCATCCGAAGGCTCGCCAGCAGTTTCTTCCTAAGTGGGGAAGTACTATATAAAAGGACACCCGATCTAAATCTTTTAAGATGTGTAGACGCCAAAGAAGCCGAAAAGATCATGGGCGAGGTCCATTCAGGCGTATGCGGTCCCCACATGAATGGGTACGTCCTTGCAAAGAAAATCTTGCGGGCTAGATATTATTGGATGACCATGGAGAAAGATTGTTTTGGTTTCGTCCGAAAGTTCCATAAGTGTCAAATACATGGTGACCTGATCCATGTGCCACCTTCAGAACTGCATCCTATGTCGGCGCCCTGACCATTTGTTGCTTGGGGAATGGATGTCATTGGGCCAATCGAGCCAAGGGCCTCAAACGGGCACCGATTCATCTTGGTTGCTATCGACTATTTCACGAAATGGGTAGAGGCCGTCACTTTCAAAGATGTCACTAAGAAAGTGGTGGTGTATTTCATGCACACTAATATTATCTGTCGGTTCGGTATCCCAAAAACTATCATTACCGACAACGCCGCAAATCTAAACAGTAACTTGATGAGAGAGGTGTGTGAACAGTTTCAGATAACATACCGTAACTCGACCCCTTACCGGCCCAAAGCAAATGGCGCCGTTGAGGAAGCAAACAAAAACATAAAGAAAATCCTCAGAAAAATGATTCAAACATCTAGACAATGGCATGAAAAGTTAGCTTTTGAATTGTTGGGATACCGCACGACCGTGCGTACATCGGTGAGAGCTACCCCTTACCTATTGGTTTATGGAGCTGAAGTCGAATACCCGCTGAAGTTGAAATTCCTTCCCTTCGGGTTATTGTCGAAGTAGAAATTGAAGACAATGAGTGGGTCAAGACCCGACTAGAGCAATTAACTCTGATTGATGAGAAAAGAATGACCGTAGTATGCCACGGACAATTATACCAGCAAAGAATGGCCCGCGCTTACAACAAGAAGCGACCTAGGAACTTCGAGTAGGGAAACTCGTTTTAATACGTATCCTCCCGCACCACGAAGAAGCGAAAGGAAAATTCTCCCCAAATTAGAAAGGTCCATACATCATCAGGAAATTGCTACCAAAATGAGCGTTATACCTGAGGGACATCAAAGGAAATGACCCCGAAACGGCTGTCAACGCAGATGCCGTCAAAAGATACTATGTTTGATCCTCTACATATTTGCAAGTGTTCTCTGGTTGGGATGATGAAGGCTTTCATTCTCGTTACCCAAAAAACATTAACCCTTTTGCAAACCCTTTGAGCCGGTTAATTTTCTTTGAGTACCCTTTTTGGAACCCGCAGTTCTTATAAAAAAATCGATTAGAAACAAAAACAACAACAAAAGTTTCCTGAACTACGTTCGACTTGATTCTGAAAGGATACGTAGGCAGCCTCCCCTTGGGGTTTAGTCACACTAAAATAAAATTTTCACATTTCCCCGAGAGTTTAAGCTGGGGCAAATGTTATGTTCTGCGACGTTTGCGCATAAAATGTCCCAAAGTTGTAATTCAATACAAATTCTTTTCACCAACAACACTGTTCAATCCTTCAGATCAATCGGCATAGATGTCCAAAATTGGAAGATACAGTTGTTCGGAGCAGATACAAGCAGTGAGAAAAATTAAAATGAGAGAGACTTATCGGTGAAAACCCGTACGGGCACTGTAAGGCGACGGTGAGTGGAGAAATTGAAATGAGAGAGTCTTGTTAGTGAAAACTCGCAAAGAGCACTACACGGCGACGGTAAGAAGAGAAATGAGAGAGGTTAGTTGGTGAAAACCCGCAAAGGGTGCCATTGATTGAAAAGGATAATAGGTCACCGACACAGACACAATCCGGGGCAAGGTTTCTCAATCTCGAGGTAATAAGTTGTGATGAATTTCTGAAAGTCGGACGGTTTACACGGATCAGGAATCCAGTCCAAAGGGAATGTCATGTTCATTAAAGCCCGCATGCACTCCAGATAAGTCTTTCTTTTCTTTCCCCGAAAGGGACACCTCTTGTTTGAATTCGTCGTCCGTTCTGTCGTTTATTTTTCTTTTGAATCCCTTTCGGTCTAACTCTGTCCTAAAACTAAGGCAAAAAAAGGATGGCAAGACTGATTTTCAGGGCTCTCACTTGACACGGGTCAATATGCAAAAGGCATCCGTCCTCGTCAGGGGCATCGAGTTGATCTCGACTGGCCGTAGCGGCCGATGCTTCAAACTCAAAACCTTGAAAGGAGAAAATCAAATTGAAGTTCCTATAAAGGCGAATGAAGTTGAAAGGTTGAGTCCCACGTGGCTAACCATCTTGGCAAAGTTTGAAAAGCCAAAATATTCCAAATGCCCTAAAGTTACAGTTGGAAGAAAAGTCAGAAACGAAAGGCCAATAAAGGCGAAATAAAGTTGGAAATGTTAAGTCCCACACGACTAACCGTCACAGCAGAATTTGAGGGGCCAAAACTTCCCCCCGATACTCTGGAAATCCAAAAGAAAAAGCAAGTGAAAGGCCTACAAAGGTAAAATAAAATGTTGGGTCCCACGTGACCGATCGCCATGGTAAAATCTAGAAAGCCAAGGTCCCCCGAATTAGAGATGAAACCCAATTCTTAGCAAGCAAGTGGTTGAGATCTTCATCAAAAGAACTGAGATCAAGTAGTTGAAAATCAAGGCCGCAAAACCAACCACCGTTTCAAACTAACGAATTGTTCTTTGTTTGAAAATCTAAAACAGGTGCAACTCGAAAGCAACCGTGCAACAAGTAGGTGCAACCAAAAGAAATTGTGCAAGGGCTAGAAGGAGCTCTGCATCATTGACTCCAAAAAAGGGAAGTTTCCTCCTAAAAATCCTTTCCCGCATGCATGAAAACAAAATAAATAAAATAAAATAATAAAAAAAAGAGAAAAAGAAAAGAAAAAAGAAAAATGAAGAAATGGAGTTGAAAATGATGCAACCATAAAGTAGCATAGGACCCTCAACCCCTAGCCAAACATTTTTTCAACCAAGGATATCCTAGTCCTCAGTCGATGCCAACGTAGGGTCCCAGACCCAAACAGACACTGGCATAACCCCAATGATCTCTTTTCCAGGGCAACAACATAACCTGTTGACCTTTCCAGATACCGGCATAACCTAGTGATCTTTTTGACAACAACATAACCTATTGCTCACTCCCTTTTCCCCAGGCAACAACATAACCTGTTGACCTTTCCTGACACCGGCATAACCTGGTGATCTTTCTGACAACAGCATAACCTGTTGATCATCTCCAGACACTGGTATAACCCAGTAATCTTTATTCCTAACAACACCATAACCTGATGATCATCTCTAGACACTAGCATAACCCAGTAATCTCTATTTCTGACAACAACATAACCTGTTGATCATCTTCAGACACTGGCATAACCCATTAATCTCTATTTCTGACAACAGCATAACCTGTTGATCATCTTCAGACACTGGCATAACCCAGCGATCTCTTTTTCAGGCAACAACATGACCTGTTAACCTTTCCATACACAGGCATAACCTGGTGATCTTCCTGAAAATAGCATAACCTATTGATCATCTTCAGACACTGGCATAACCCAGTGATCTCTTTTTCAAGCAACAGCATGACCTGTTAACCTTTCCAGACACCGGCATAACCTGGTGATTTTCCTGATAACAACATAACCTGTTGATTATCTTCAGACATTGGCATAACCCAGTGATTTCTTTTGTGACAACAACATAATATGTTGATCCTTCCCCAGACACCGGCATAACCTGGTGATCTCATCTTGACGACAACATAGCCTGTCGATCTTTTCCAACATTGGGTCTCTAATCCCTAGTTGATTTCACCTTTTAGGCATAGGGTATCCACCCCTAGTTGGCATTCACTCCAGGTACATATTTCCCGGCCTTTCATTGATTTCAATAATAAAATAGCATAGATTTTATTACAATAACTCACAAAATTTTCCTAGTGAAAACTGGGGAAGAAAATTTTGTTCGCTTGTTTTGATTTTATGCAGATTACATTTCTAGAAAATTGGAACTCGAGACGACCAAAAGAAGAAGTTTCGATCCAAAATAACAAAACAAAAGAAAGAAAGAGAAGATTGAATCCAAAAGCGCACAAACGGGGAAGATGTGGACTATTTAGGACGAGATTGAAGTCATCCGTCCAGTATATTCCGCTTTGATTCGAGGAACGATAAGACAAAACCAACATGTGCGATTAACAAGCACCAGGATCCAGGTCAGAGTCGGCCAAAGATCAAGACCAAATCCTAGATAGGAATCTTGTATATTTAGCAGCTGATAGGTTTTAGTTAGTCCTCCGTTCTGCACTTGGTTGTAATAAGGAGATCAGCAGCAGTAACAGCAGCAACCGCAGTGAAACCACAATTACTCGGTAGTCCCAGCTACCAAACTTTTAGAACTACACTGACCTGATTCCTCTATAGCCAAGGATATGTAGGCAACCTTTGAAGTAGGGTTCAGTCAAACTCTTCAAAAACGCTTCAAAATGGAACATATGAATAGGTAAAAGTCATTTGTTGCTGCTCATTTTATCTTTGCCCGAAAACTCTTCGTTTTTCTGAGGAAAGAGGGCAGCTGTGAGCATGTGATTTTTACTCGCCGTATCGTCCTATAAAAATCTCAATAAATCAAATGATTTCATGAATTTTGTTGATTTTTCAGTAATTGATTGTGAATTACTTGCATTTTTGCATATCCATAATTCATCTTTCAAAATTATTAAAATTTGCATCATTATTATCAAGGAATTATGAAGTATTATTTATAATTAATTAAATAATAGACGAATGACGAGTATTTAACGTAATGTAGTTTTTAATAACTAATTACTATAAAAATTAATTATTTTTATTCAATAAATCATAAATTTAATTAAGAATATATAATTGTTTGTTTTATTCTTAATTAATATGTAAATAGATGAAAAATAAGGTTTAAAATTAGTTGCTAATATTTGTTGGATTAAATTAGATTTGGACTTATTTAGGTTAATTAGTTAATTAATTGAAACAAAAAACCAATTTCGGACCTGGGGTTGAAACTACCCAGGCCCAAACCCAATCCCTACAAACTAAAACAACCTAGGCCCAAAACCCCATTACCCGACCTGCCCCAGCACCCTTCCAAATGACCCCGTTTGGTTTAAACAATTGAATCCTGGCCATTGATCGAAATTGATCAGACGGCCAGGAACTCACCCCCCAACTATATAAATGTCCAAACTAAACCCTACCCCCCCCATTCACTTAGAAGTCTAACCCCCCTCCCCACTTTCCCTTTCGTCCGTCTCTCTCTCTCTCTCTCTCTCTCTCTTCTCTCTAAAAACCCTAGCCGTCTAGGGTTCCTACCTTGCTCCGCCCACCGGAAATCGCCTACCGGTGGCGGACGACCTCCAATCAACCCCAACTTCTCACCTGACAATCCCCATCATCCCCTCTACCACCTCCCATTGCCGGTTTCCCTAAAAACCCAGTCGATTTGCACCGGTCTGATCTAAGAAATCTGAAAACCCCAAAAACTACTCCCCGACCGATTCGAGAATAATCAATGGTTCAGACCTTCATGGGTCGATTACTCTTAACTAGAGCAATCAATTCATGAAGGTTTGATTCATTTTCAAAACCCACTGGATCCGGTAAGGTCCAACAACCTCCTTTCTCTTTCCCGGCCAAAAAACCCCTTTTACGGGTATTCCCTCTTCTCCTTCTAACTGTCTTTGTGCTATTAGCATGAGTATGTCATATTTTAATTATTTTTGTTATATCACTTTTTAGATCTTTTGTTTTCTTTCGTCGCTTTCTTCCACCTATTAGTTTAAACTCTAAATGTGCTTCGTGACAGTCATGTTTTGATTTTATTCTCGTCAATTAACTAATTAGTTTTCGTCATTGTGTATGACTGTTCTGTTTGGATTTGCATTACCTTCGATTTTATTGATTTAGTGTTTAACATGCTATGCACATTCCTGACTGTTTTTGCAACCATGTTTAGTAATTTAGGTTTTCCTGTTAATCACCATTGATTTACTAAAGGTTCTACTTGTTTAAAATTAATAATTAGCTTTATTGGTTCATGCTTAAGTCCTCCAGAATACCTTTACTGTCGTTTGTCTCCTCTCTAAATGCTACTGTCCATCCCTATTTGATTACTCACCCTAACCTTAGTATAAAGTGAAGATTAATCATTCACCTAGACCATTTTATTATTTAATTAGTCTCGTAACTTCATGGAGAGTTTAGTTACTAATATAATTAACTAAGATCAAGAAGCA
This sequence comes from Nicotiana knightiana, assembly GCA_005239525.1. Taxonomy (NCBI): domain Eukaryota; kingdom Viridiplantae; phylum Streptophyta; class Magnoliopsida; order Solanales; family Solanaceae; genus Nicotiana; species Nicotiana knightiana. The sequence goes on from ML424516.1 coordinate 48,971, forward strand.
ATCTAATAAACTAACCATTTTTTATTGACTAACTAAGTTCTAAAATCTGCCTAAGGTAATTAATTTAGGATTAATTAACTAGAACAAATTATTTAACCTAGGCATGATAATTAGTTGAGTTTTCTGATTTTAGGTAAGTGAGTTTGACTTAATTAAACTAAAATAGTTAACTTAATTTAAGAAGTCAAAACTGGTTGGTTTACTTCAATTAGTTGATTTAAACATAAGTAAGTAGTATGAAACTAACTCTAGGCATTTAATCAATTAATCTTTAATTAATTAACTCAACCTTAGTCAAGAACAACTAATAGTTAACTAAAGAACATAATTGGGGTTAACTAACCAAAATGCTTAGTTAACTAGTGAACCTAACTAGTGTTAGTTAATTAGAGTTAAATAATAACCCAAAGTGAGCTTAACCTTGATTACCCAATGGTAAATTCAGGGACTCCAAGGGGTACAATGGGTAATGTAGATTTAGGAAATCAGAATTTTAAGGGTAATAGGGTCTTTTAATAGGTAAGAATGTTCTAGAATAGGGGCAGCTGTCCCAAAGATAGGGTTGACAGCTGCCCTATGTACTGTTTTGGTACTATTTTTCAGTATTGGATAGGGAATATTCAAAGAATATCNACTAGTGTTAGTTAATTAGAGTTAAATAATAACCCAAAGTGAGCTTAACCTTGATTACCCAATGGTAAATTCAGGGACTCCAAGGGGTACAATGGGTAATGTAGATTTACAAAATCAGAATGTTAAGGGTAATAAGGTCTTCTAATAGGTAAGAATGTTCTAGAATAGGGGCAGTTGTCCCAAAGATAGGCTTGACAGCTTTCCTATGTACTGTTTTGGTACTGTTTTTCAGTATTGGATAGGGAATATTCAAAGAAGATCCCATTTCCAAATATCCTATAAGTAGACCCTCTTTTTAGAGGTGAAGGGGGAATTTTTTTTTGACACTGAGGGGTTGGAATTTTTACACCTGTGAGCTGCTGGGATACAGGATCCTTCCCATTCTTCAAAAAATACTGTCTCTACTTAAAAGATTTTGAAAAGAGTGTCTTATTAGAAAAAAAAAATCTTTGACTTCTTTTTTTGAAAACAAGTCCACAACTAAATGGCCTAGCTCAGCTGCTATTTTTTTTGGATTTCTGATTTCTGGGAGTCTTCTTCGAACATTCACATTCAAAGATTTTTAGGTTAATTCTTGCTGGGCTGTTTGGTTTTGACCCTGGGTTTTCTGTTTGCTGCTAATCTCCTTCCTATTTTGCTGGTTATTGTTCATACTTGAACTTTATTTGGTCAAGTTTCTTGCTTGATTTTCTTTCTCTTTAAAGGTATGTAACAGTGAACTTTATACAAAATTATTGAATTCAGACTTTGTTTTAAACTTGTTGGTTCATGTTGTATTTTCTTCAAGAATATGTGAATCTTCTTCTTCCCCTTTCTTAATGTAGAAAACTGAAGTAATATTATCATTATCTAAATGTATGCATGCAACTCTTGGAATCTGCTTGGTAGTGTGCTGGACTTCTGTTAACAAGCTTAATGTTTGATAGCTAGGTGGTAATTTCATATGTGTTTAGTATGTTAGAAAGATAAATGGAACTAGGGTAGATGAATCTGACCTTCCAATGGTCAAATTCACCCCATAATAGTGCACAAAACAGTAGTGTAGATGGTTGAAATTCACCCTTTAAAGGGTATACGACATGTAGTCAAAAGGGCTATAGCGTAAAGAATCTGAATCCTTATATGGTCTGATTCAGTCTCTAAAAAGCCAAGAATAGTCAAAATGTTCAAAGGAATGCTATTTGAAGTATTGGTATGGTTGTTAGAAATGTCAAGTAAGTTTGTATCTCTGGGTTTGAATCAGACTCTCCTTCATAGTCAGATTCAATCTAAGAAAAATACATAAAACCTATTGCCTTTCTTCCTGCTGAACCTATGATCACTTATCAAAATCAGGTTGTCCCTATATGTATGATTACAACAGCAGAATTATCTATTAGAGGCTTCTGTGATTAATTCCATATCCTTGAAGTCATAATAGAGTCATTTAGCTAGCATTAAAGGGGTAGTGAATCTAACCTTTTATAATGGTCAAATTCACCCCATATTTTAGATGCTTAGAGAGTAGTTTATCACCCTTCAAGGGTACAAAAGTGAGGTCATCAACAAAGGCTCTAGAGTATGGAATCTGAACCTCCCAAATGGTTAGGTTCACTCTTTCAACATGCCTAAATGATCAAGTTAAGGAATTAATAGGACTAAAGGTCCCAAGTACAAAAATGACAAGTCCAGAGGTGAATTGATCCTTTTATGATCATATTCACCCTGAGAAAGTGCATAAACAATTCTGCCAGGTAATATTGTTTGAGCACAACCATTATCAGAATTAAAATTGACCTTCCTATGGTCAGTTTGGTTCTGGTAGTTGCGTAACACTCAAACAAATGGGGTGTTTTACAGATTCCAAAGAGAAGACTCAAATGTAAGGTTTCAAGAGAGCTTCGAGTCAGCAAATTAGTTAGAATTTTATTTTTAGTTTCTTTCATTTTGGAAAGTGTATAGTGGCAGTCAAGTTATAACCCCATCTCTGTATTTCTTGTGCTTTCATTGTAATGTAATTAAAAGACTGGACTGTACGCTTAATTTTAATTTTATTCATGTTCCTAAATTTCGAGTTTACATTTTTCTGTTCTGCAAATGATATTAAGAATGTATGTAATAACTGCATAAACACCCCGTTTGGATATTTTTTTACTGGAAAAATGTTTATTCAAATTCAGTAGAGTTTAACATGGATAGAATCAGTAGATCACCTTCAGTTTACCTTGGGTCTCGTAAATCTGCGAGAATCAACGTATACATACATGCGAACATTAGTTCTTTGGAAGCATGATATTAGTTTGTTTAGAATTGATAAGGATTACTGTTTCTAAATTAATAAAGACCGCATGTGGTATGATCTTTGTTAGAAATCAAAAAAAATTGTGGTAGAACTAGAGTGATTTCATCTTGTCCATCCATATCACAATTAATAAGTAACATATTTGGACATCTGAATTTCTTAAGTGTACACATCTGAACGAATATGGGACGTCTTGATTCCCATACTTGCCATCGTTGGTTAAAAAACAAAAATTCTGTCCAGAAATAGCCAAGCATAGGGTGGCCTAAAGTGATTAATTGGGGCAAAATATGGCCATAGCCCGAAAATTGTTTCCTTTTAGGCTAATGAATTCCTCTCTTTCTTTAGACAACCCCTCTAGATAAAATCAGGCCCTTTAGATTGAAATTTGATAAAGAACCGAATACTTTTCCAAGCTACAATAAGCTACACTCGGGAGTGGCAACCCCTGCCCCGTCCCTCAATTCTAAACAACTAAAAATGCACATAGCTATCACGGGTGCATTTCGTGTGAGGTTTTGCCCTGTGTTAAAAAACAACAAGTGCACGCCATCGTAACTTGTCCAAGATAAATCCATAAACGTCCTAATCAATCTTAAAACTAAAATGCTCTTGCAAAAAATAGAAAACTCAAACATCGCCACAAATGGGCATTATAAAACCGTCACGACCATAGTCTTGACTACGTAATCTACACGCGGGTTCGACAACTCATGTCCCTGCCTTCAACTTCAAACTATAATAAAAATCACATGTTGTAATTGCGTGTGCATTTCATGTGGCGTAGTTATAATATGTCCCAAAAACAAATAAGTTCACGACATCGTGACTTATTTCAAGATAAATCCATAAATATTGAAAGCGTTTTTTAAAAAGTAAAAAAGGCTAAATGCACAATAGGCTAAAACACGTAAAACAATCAGATAATATAGGCCAAACATTAATAGTAAGCGACCGTGCTAGAACCACAGAACTCGGGAATGCCTAACACCTTCTCCGTGGTTAACAAAATTCCTTACTCGAATTTCTGATCGCAGACAAATTAATACAGAGTCAAAATCTCCTCAGTCTGGGATTTTAAAATAAAACGGTGTCCCGGAGCATCGTCAAAAATTCAGGTGGCGACTCTGAAAACTAAAATAAATCCCAAATATGAATAATGTCACTTAAATTTGAAAAACTCCCTATATCATCCCTTTCGGGAAAAAGGAGGTGTGACAGTCATGACCCAAAATCCAACACAGGTCGTGATGGCGCCCAACACCGGATTCAGGCAAGCCAACACTTGTTTACTAGTGAGATTATCCTTATTTGACATACCAACCCCACATATTCCCAAAGTTTTAAGCTTAGATCATTTAAATAAAAGCGGAAACATTAACCAACTTAAGTAATTACATCCACAGTGATCATGATCCGATATATACAGTCCCAAAATAAAGAGTCTACTATGTGCGTGCTAGGAACTAGTGTCACAAGTCAACAGGCGAACTAGTAGAATATACAAAAGATTATACAAACTGTATTGCTGTCTGAGAGAAGTGGACATAAATGAACAAAAGATAAGTCCATAGCACTGCTGAGAATCGCCAAGGGAGGTAGCTCACTGTGGAGTCAGGTCCAGAATATACGTCAAGCTCCGATCGGGTAACCAGAAGTACCAGCCTCAGAACCTGTACAATTAAGTACGGAAGTGCAGCATGAGTACATAAATATATATGTACCCAGTGAGTATCCCGCCTAACCTCGAAGAGGTAGTGACGAGAGGCCGGCTTAACACTCACTAAGGTCGAAAGGTAATAATACAAAACAAGATATAACGAAATGCAGTAGACATGTGAGACAGTAAGCAACAATAACTATTAAATACAGAAATCCAGGAAACTACTGAAAATAAGCAACAATGTACACTTTCCTTTTCCCCCCAAATATCTGTCAAGTCAATAGCAATGAAAACAATACCAAATATCCAAGCGCACACAAGGGTAAGACAACCGGCCGGAGTCATAAGGAAATACCTAGACACTGAATAGACGTAAAGCTTCCCCCGCTCGCGAATCATTCCTGTGACTCGGGTGCTGACACATTTATATACAATTCCCATAAAGTTTCCCTCGATCGCGAATCATACCTGCGGTTCGAGTGCTGACACATTTATGTACAATTACCATAAAGCTTCCCTCGATCGCGAATCATACCTACGATTCGAGTGATGACACACTTATACCGATTTATCATAAAGCTTCCCTCGATCGCGAATCATACCTGCGACTCGAGTGCTGACTCTCATACGTACATATATATACCGAAATATCAATAACTCAGTAGGGGGATAAACCTGTAACAGGGATTAATCAACTAGGAGTTCAAATACAACTTTCCACATTTTCATATCAATTCAAAAGCAATAGGCAGCTCAAAGAACACCCAAAGATACATATAAGGCACATAAAGACATGCTTGTGAGCCCTAAAACTACCTGACATAGAATGATAGTCCCTACGTACTGACCCTCGTCACTTGTTACGCACGTAGCCCCACAAACAAATACACAACATATGTAACACCTATGGGGACAATTCCCTCTTATAAGGTTAGAAAGGAGACTCACCTCGTGTCGAATCTACCCCTCGGACCAAGGATGCGCCCAAACTCCAAACTCTACACCCGAGGACTCGCAACAAGCCAAATACGGTACAATGATATCAATGCATGCTCAAAGTAGGGTAATTATCCTATTTATTCAATAATTCAACATTCTTGAAGAATTCCCAAATTCTAACCCCGGGCCCGCACGTTCAATTTCCGAAAATTCTCGAAGGAATCGCTCACCCGAAGCCTAAGGTTAGTTAATATATGATTTCTATTTGAATTTATAGCAATAAATGGGTAATTCACCAATTTCTCAAGAATCCTAAATTACTACCCAATTCTTTATTTTTCAATGATTTAGTAGTTAATTAGCTAGAAGATCATGAATTAAACTAGTGTTGAAGTGAAATTAACTCACCTTGACAGTAGTTAGGTCGTGGTGTTCTCTCCCCAAGCTCACAAGACTCTAATGGTGGAGGAAAATAAATGAATGGGGTGAAATTCCGAGTTTTAAAGAATATATACTGCCTGGCCTACAGGGATTCCGCACCTGCGGCTCGGGGACCGCACTTGCGGTCTTGTGCCTGCGAGCTGGGGCTCGCACCTGCGGAACTGGACGGGAAGGGCTGGGTTCGCACCTGCGGAGGGATGGCCGCACTAGCCTTTCCGCTTCTGCGGACTTTTTTCCGCACCTGCGAGAAAGGGGGACCTCACCTGGGGTCGCACTTGCGATGTTTGGGACTGCAGGAGCGGTCCCGCACCTGCGACTGGGTAACCGCACCTGCGGTCACACCAGATCAGGTGCACCAGTAGCTATTTTAGCTTGTTTTTAGCCCCGTTGGGTGCCCATGAGGCCCCTGGCCCACCCAAGCCCTCGTCCAAATATACCAACAAGTCCCAAATCATAATACATACTCACTCAAGCCTTCGGAACACCCAAAACAACGCTAAAACTCAAAATCATACCTTAAAACCCCAAGAACCAAACTTAGGAACTTTAAGTTTTCTAGACTTCGCCAACAACGCACCGAACCGACCTATACTACTCGGAATGACACAAAATTTTATAGCCAAGTCATAAATGACATAACAGAACTATTCCCGGTCTTGGAATTCCGTTCGGACCTCGATAACACAAAAACACGTCCGAAACCACAATAGGAGCTTAAGGAACTTCTTATTTCAATATTGGGCACTGAAACACTCCCGGGTCATCAGAAACCCATTTCGAGCATACGCCCAGGTCCAAAATCATCACACAAAGCTACCGGAACCGACGAAACTCGATTCTGAGGTCGTTTACCCAAAATGTTGACTGAAGTCAAACTTGGCCTTAAAGGCCATCCTTAAGGAACCAATTGTTCCTATAGCATTCTAAACACCTCCAAATCCCGGACCACCAGTTCCCGCAAGTCATAAATCATAAAAAGCCTCTATGGGAAGTTTCATTTAGGGGAACGGGGTCCGATAACGCAAAAAGAACCGGTCGGGTCGTTACATTCTCCACCTCTTAAACAAACGTTCGTCCTCGAACGGGTCTAGAATCATACCTGAAGTGCTGAATATGTGTGGATATCTGCTACGCATGTCCTCCTCGGACTCCCAGGTCGCCTCCTCAACTGGATGGCCTTTCCACTGAACTTTTACGGAAAAAACTTTCTTGGACCTCAACTAGCGGTCCTATCTATCAATAATAGCAACTGGATCCTCCTCGTAGACCAACCTCTCATCCAACTGAATAGTGCTGAAATCAACCATGTGATAGACATCGGCTATTGGTACCTCCGGAGCATGGACACATGAAAAACTGGATGAACTCCTAATAAACTGGGAGGCAAGGCCAGCTCATAAGCAACCTCCCCAACTCGCCTCAACACCTCGAATGGACCTATAAACCTCGGACTCAACTTGCCATTCTTCCCAAACCACATAATACCCTTCATAGGCAAGACTTTCAACAGGACCCTATCTCACTCCATAAATGATACCTCACGCACCTTCTGATCCGCGTAACTCTTCTGTCTGGACCGTGCTGTACGGAGCCTCTCCTGAATCAACTTCACTTTCTCCAAGGCATCCCTCACCAGGTCGGTGCCATACAACTTAGCCTAGCCAGGCTCAAACCACCCGATAGGAGAACGACATCGCAGACCATACAAAGCCTCAAATGGTGCCATCTCAATGCTGGACTAATAACTGTTATTGTAAGAAAACTCGGCCAAAGGCAAGAACTGGTCCCACTGGCCTCCAAAGTCAATCACACATGCCCTGAGCATGTCATCCAATATCTGAACTGTACGCTTCGACTGACCATCAGTCTGAGGGTGAAATGCCGTGCTGAGGTCTATCTCGGTGCCCATCTCACTATGCAATGCTCTCCAGAAATGCGAGGTGAACTGAGGATCTCGATCTGATACAATGGATACCGGCACACCATGCAATCGGACTATCTCCCGAATGTAGATCTCGGCCAACCTCTCAGAAGTATATGTAGTAGCTACTGGAATGAAATGCGCCGATTTGGTCAATCTATCCACAATGACCCAAACCGCGTCCACCTTCCGCAAAATGTGAGGCAACCCAACCACGAAGTCCATAGCGATGTGCTCCCATTTCCACTCAGGAATGGGCATCTGCTGAAGTAGGCCTCCTGGACTCTGGTGCTCATACTTCACCTGCTGGCAATTAAGACACCTAGTCACATACTCCACAATGTCCTTCTTCATCCGCCTCCACCAGAAATACTGCTTCAAGTCACGATACATCTTCGTAGCACCAGGATGAATAGAATATCGAGAACTGTGTGCCTCCTCTAGAATCCTCTCCCTCACGCCATCAACATTAGGAACACATAAGAGGCCCTGAAGTCTCAGAACACCACCCTCACCAATAGTAGCCTCCTTGGCCCTACCCTGAACCACTGTCTCCCGAAGCACTGCTAAGCATGGATGATAGAACTGCCGGGCCTTAATCTCCCCCAATAACGAAGACTGAGCAACCACATGTGCTAAAACTCGATGAGGCTCTGAAAGGTCTAACCTCACTGGGCGGTTGACCAAGGATTGAATGTCCAAGGCTAGAGGTCTCTCCTCTGCTGCAATATAAGCCAAGCTACCCATACTCTCCGCCTTCCGGCTCAAAGCATCTGCTACCACATTTGCCTTGCCTAGCTGATAAAGAATGGTGATATCATAATCTTTCAACAACTCAAGCCATCTGCGCTGCCTCAAATAGATCCTTCTGCTTGAACAAGTGCTGCAAGCTATGGTGGTCTGTATAAACCTCACAAGACATTCCATACAAGTAGTGCCTCCAAATCTTAAGAGCGTGAACAATCGCCACTAACTCCAAGTCGTGCACAGGGTAATTCTTCTCATGGACCTTCAGCTGGCGTGAAACAGAAGAAATAACTCTCCCCTCCTGCATCAATACACACCCAAAGCCAACGCGTGAAGCGTCGCAATATACTGTGTACATCTTAGAACCGGAAGGCAATACTAGAACTGGTGCCGAGGTCAATGCTGTCTTGAGCTTCTGAAAGCTCGCCTCACCCTCGTTAGACCATCGAAATGGGGCATTCTTCTGAGTCAATCTAGTCAATGGAGCTGCAATAGAAAAGAAAACCTCCACAAATCGGCGATAATACCCTGCTAGGCCCAGAAAGCTCCTGATCTCTGTAGCTGAAGTAGGACGCGGCCAACTCTGAACTGCCTCAATCTTCTGAGGATCAACCTTGATACCCTCTCCGGATACCACATGGCCCGAAAATGCCACGGAATCCAACCAAAACTCACACTTGGAGAACTTAGCACATAACTTCTGTTCTCGCAAAGTCTGGAGCACAACTCTCAAATGCTGCTCGTGCTCCCCCAGGCTACGTGAGTAAATCAAAATGTCATCAATGAAGACAATGACAAAGGAATCAATATAAGGCCTGAACACCCTATTCATCAAGTCCATTAATGCTGCTGGGGCATTAGTCAAGCCAAAGGACATCAGCAGGAACTCATAATGGCCATATCTCGTACGAAAAGCAGTCTTCGGAACATTTGAAGACCGAATCCTCAACTAATGATACCCCGATCGCAAATCAATCTTAGAAAACACACGAGCACCCTGCAACTGGTCAAACAAATCATCGATGCACGGCAGAGGATACTTGTTCTTAATGGTAACCTTGTTCAACTGGCGGTAATCAATTCACATCCGCATAGACCCATCCGTCTTCTTCACAAATAGAACTGGAGCACCCCATGGTGATACACTCGGCCTGATAAACCCCTTAGCTAACAACTCCTCAAGATACTCCTTCAACTCTTTCGGAGCCATACGGGTACGGAGGAATGGATATAGGCTGGGTGTCTGGAGCTAAATCAATATGACAGTCCGGAGGCATGCCCGGAAGATTTGAAAGAAAATACATCCGCAAACTCTCGAACCACTGGCACTGAATCAATCGTCGGAGACTCGGCGGTGGTGTCCCGCACATAAGCAAGATAGGCCAGACAACCCTTCTCGACCATATGTCGAGCCTTCATGAATGAAATATCCCGGCTGGCTGCACTAACTGAAGAACCCCTCCACTCCAGCCTAGGCGACTCGGGCATGGCTAAAGTAGCTGTCTTGGCATGGAAATAAAGCACGACATGATAAGGAGATAGCCAATCCATGCCTAGAATAACCTCAAAATCAACCATTTCGAGCAATAAAAGGTCAGCTCTGGTCTCGAACCCACAAAAGGTGATCACACAAGACCGATACACCCGGTCTACCACCACAGAATGGCACACAGGAGTGGACACATATATAGGAGATCCCAAGGACTCACGAGAAACATCCAGAAAAGGAGAAAATAGGGCTAAAACATATGAATAAGTGGATCCTGGATCAAACAATACTGAAGCCTCTCTACCATATACTAAGATAATACCTGTGATCACAGCGTCCGAGACCACTGCATCTGATCAGGCCGGAATAGCATAGAACCTGGCTGGAGCACCTGAAGACTGAGCCTCACCGGAGTGAACAGGAGCTGTCTGACCTCCCCCTGACTGGACTCCTCCTCTAGGACGACCCCTGCTGACCTGTCCTCCACCTCTAGGTTGTCGGACTGCTGGTGCTGAACTCATAGGCTGATAACCCTGCTACGTCGTCTTGTCCCGAAACCTGGGGCGAGCCCTCCTTACATGGCCCAGATCCCCGCACTCGTAACATCTCACAGGTGACATATCCTGCTGCCCCGAAGAAGATCCCTGAATGGCCGGAGGGCGATGAGAACCCTCAGGCATAGCACTGAAATAAGGATCGGAGGATCTCGGATTACTGGGATACCCACTGTGAGAACTCTAAATGGCTGGAGGATGGTAGGAGCACTCTGGCATGGCACTGAATTGGGGCCTAACTGGGACACCTCGGGGAGGTGGTGGAGGTGCTGAATAAGAAGGCCTGCTGGGCTGACCACCCCCAAAGCAACCTCTGTTCCTAGCTGGGGCATCCCTAAAATCTTCTGAGAACCTAGCCCTCTAATCCTTCTGACCCTGCTCCCTGCTCCTCAACCGATAACCCTCGATCATGCGAGCTCTGCCCTGTAAATGGAATGTGGTGAAATCCACTCCATGGGACGCTAGGATCACCATGTTGTGCAGTCTATCCCTGCACCTATCAATGAATTCCTGGGCATCCTCACCTTGCTCACCCTCGAAGACTAGAGGGCGCAATCGAGTCCATCTGTCTAACATCTTCTGCCGATTGCCATCCGCAGCTGGTCTGGGCTCCGGTGCTACTACTACAGGCTGGGTACCACCCATGGGTAGTGTACCCGGGGTATGATGTGCTGATCTTCCGGTCCTATGGCCTGGACAGTAGGGGTCTGGGCTCCCCCTCCCGCGCGAGAAGTGGCAGGATCTGCTGGAAATAAACCAGCCTGGGACATAGTGTCCATAAATCTCATCATACGAACCATGACTGCCTGGAGGCCTGGCGCCGTCATAAAGTCTACTGGTACAGGATCTGCTGGAGGCACCTCATCCTACTCCTCTATAATAGGTTCCTCTGGTGGTAGGACCGGAATAGCTCTGGGACTCCCTCGTCCCCTACCATGGGCCGGTGCCCTCCCTCGGCCTCTGCCAACGGGGGTAGCAGCCCTTCACGGGTCTGGAATATCAGATGCGCGTGTCCTCACCATCTGTGAAATAATAGAAGAATGAATTTAATAAATCATCGACTGCACGAGAGAATAAGAACAAAGAGAGGTTTCCGAACACCCTATAGCCTCCTGAAGATAAGTACAGACGTCTCCGTATCCGCAAGACTCTACTGGGTTTGCCCACGACTCGTGAGACTTACGTGAACCTAGTTCTCTGATACCATGTTGTCACGACCCAAAATCCAACACAGGTCGTGATGGCGCCCAACACCGGATTCAGCAAGCCAACAATTCTTTACTAGTGAGATTATCCTTATTTGACATACCAACCCCACATATTCCAAAATTTTTGAGCTTAGATCATTTAAATAAAAGCGGAAACATTAACCAACTTAAGTAATTACCGCCACAGTTATCATGATCCGATATATACAGTCCCAAAATAAAGAGTCTATTTTGTGCGTGCCAGGAACTAGTGTCACAAGTCAACAGGCAAACTTGTAGAATATACAAAAGATATATACAAACTGTACTGCTGTCTGAGAGAAGTAGACAGAAATGAACAAAAGATAACTCCATAGCACTACTGAGAATCGCCAAGGGAGGCAGCTCACCGTGGAGTCAGTTCCAGAATATACGTCAAGCTCCAGCCGGGTAACCAGAAGCGCCAGCCTCAGAACCTGTACAATTAAGTATAGAAGTGCAGCATAAGTACATAAATATATATGTACCTAGTGAGTATCCCACCTAACCTCGAAGAGGTAGTGATGTGAGGTCGAATTGACACTCACCAAGGTCCAACGGTAATAATACAAAATAGGATATAAAGAAATGCAGTAGACATGTGAGACAGTAAGCAACAAATACCTATTAAATACAGAAATCTAGGATACTACTAAAAATAAGCAACAATGTACACTTCCCTTTTTCCCCCAAATATCTGTCAAGTCAATATCAATGAAAACAGTACCAAATAGCCAAACCGGCCAGAGTCATAAGGAAATATCTAGACACTGAATAGAAGTAAAGCTTCCCCCGCTCGCGAATCATACCTGCGACTCGGGTGTTGACACATGTATATACAATTCCCATAAAGCTTCCCTCAATCGCGAATCATACCTGCGATTCGAGCGCTGACACACTTATGTACAATTACCATAAAGCTTCCCTCGATCGCGAATCATACCTGCGATTTGAGTGCTAACACACTTACACCGATTTATCATAAAGCTTCCCTCGATCGCGAATCATACCTGCGACTCGAGTGCTAACTCTCATACGTACATATATATACCTAAATATTAATAACTCAGTAAGGGGCTATACATGTAACACGAATTAATCAAATGGGAGTTCAAATACAGCTTTCCACATTTCCATATCAATTCAAAAGCAACAGGCAGCTCAAAGAACACCCAAAGATACATATAAGGCACATAGAGACATGCTTGTGAGCCCTAAAACTACCTGACATAGAATGATAGTCTCTACGTACAGACCCTCGTCACTTGGTACCCACGTAGCCCCCCAAGAAAATACACACAACATATGTAACACCTATCGGGACAATTCCCTCTTACAAGGTTAGAAAGGTGTCGAATCTACCCCTCGGACCAAGGATGTGCTCGAACTCCAAACTCTACACCCAAGGACTCGCAACTAGCCAAATATGGTACAATGATATCAATGCATGCTCAAAGTAGGTTAATTATCCTATTTATTCAATAATTCAACATTCTTGAAGAATTTCAAAATTCCAACCCCGGGCCCGCAAGTTCAATTTTCGAAAATTCTCGAAGGAATCTCTCACCCGAAGCCTAAGGTTTGTTAATATATGATTTCTATTTGAATTTATAGTAATAAATGGGTAATTCACCAATTTCTCAAGAATCCTAAATTACTACCCAATTCTTGATTTTTCAATGATTTCGTAGTTAATTTAGCTAGAAGATCATGAATTAAACTAGTGTTGAAGTGGAATTAACTCACCTTGACAGTAGTTAGGTCGTGGTGTGCTCTCCCCAAGCTCACAAGAATCTAATGGTGGAGGAAAATGAATGAATGGGGTGAAATTCCGAGTTTTAAAGAATATATATTGCCTGGCATACAGGGATTCCGCACCTGCAGCTCGGGGACCGCACCTGCGGTCTCTCGCCTGCGAGCTGGGGCTCGTACCTGCGGAACTAGACAAGAAGGGCTGGGTTCGCACCTGCGGAGGGATGGCCGCACCAGCGGTTCTGCTCCTGCGGACTTTTGTCCGCACCTGCGAGAAAAGGGGACCTGACCTGGGGTCGCACCTGCGACTGGGCAACCGCACCTGCGGTCACACCAGATTAGGTGCACCAACAACTATTTTAGCTGGTTTTTAGCCCCGTTGGGTGCCCGGGAGGACCCTGGGCCCACCCGAGCCCTCGTCCAAATATACCAACAAGTCCCAAATCATAAAACGGACTCGCTCGAGCCTTTGGAACACCCAAAACAACGCTAAAACTCAAAATCACACCTCAAAACCCCAAGAACCAAACTTAGGAACCTTAAGTTTTCTAGACTTCGCCAACAACGCGCTGAACCGACCTATACTACTCGGAATGACACCAAATTTTGCAGGCAAGTCATAAATGACATAACAGAGCTATTCTCAATCTCAGAATTTTGTTCGGACCTCGACAACACAAAAACACGTCCAAAACCACAATAGGATATTAAGGAACTTGTTATTTCAATATTAGGCGCCGAAATTCTCCCGAGTCATCAGAAACCCATTTCGAGCATACGCCCAGGTCCAAAATCATGACACGAAGCTACTGGAATCGACGAAACTCGATTCCGAGGCCGTTTACCCAAAATGTTGACCGAAGTCAAACTTGGCCTTAAAGGCCAATCTTAAGGAACCAATTGTTCCTATAGCACTCTAAACACCTCTGAATCCTGGACCACCAGTTCCCACAAGTCATAAATCATAAAAATCCGATATGGGAAGTTTCATTTAGGGGAACGGGGTCCGATAATGCAAAACAACCGGTCGGGTCGTTACACATAGCATTTGAACTCATGTTTAATGTTAGACAAGTAGTGTGTGTGATTCTTCTAATGTCATGATCTCTATAGTGCTCATGCAATCGAATAACACATATAACAACTATATTACCAAGTCCTATAGGCATGTTATCTACCCACTTTGCATGTAGATATTAGATTCTACCCATTCCTTTTTTACTAACACCCCAATTATTTATACACAAGGTTATTACAGGCCCAATAATTAGTAAAAAGTACAAATGTTACATAACAATGATAATAGGCCTACAACAAGTCCAAAATAAAAAAATACCCAGCATCGCCTGGGCCTTCAATAACTGTCACACACTGCGCCCATGCCTCTAATATGGGCCATATACATCACACAACTCAAGAATCCTTAAAAGAACACAAAGTCAATTTATTCGACCATAACACCAAGTGTTGCATCACTTGAACCAACCAATTCAGGTATAGAGTGAGTACCCGGGTGTGATACCCATTTGGAATTGAGAAATCCAAATTAGGCAAAATCACTCAAACTACCGAGAGGTATAGAGTGAGTACCCGGATGTGATAGCTATATTACGAGCCCAACAAAATCAATCTTTCCCTAGATTCTTGCTACCCGTTAGATATCCACCTAGGTAAAAGTTACTACCCTAGTCTCTTTTAAACACTTGAAAACCAACAACAAAAATATTGTACTTACTTTCAATCATTGCATAAAATAGAGTAACTTTATAAGTAGAATCAAAACCAAATGTTTGGAAGTGTAATTAGGAACAAAATCCGTATCTAGCTTAGATATAAACCTTATTCCAAACCAATTAACTCCCTGTGGATTCGATCCCGACCTAGTTGGGTTAAACTGCATCGACCATCGTCGCTACTCAATAGTAGTGTAGGTTTGGACCCGATCAATTTTTGGCGCCGTTGCCGGGGCGTTAGACGGTCTTAGCTATATATCTAATTAGTTGTGTTTTCTTTTTCTTTCCTTCAATTTTTCTAATTTTGTGTGTCAATTGCTTTTAGGTACCAAATGGCTCTTAACAAGGCCCTCGAACCTATTCCTCAGGGGGAGGAGGTAGATGACAATGAAAAAAAATGCTAGAACTTAAAATCACACCTCAAAATCCCAAGAACCAAACTTAGGAACTTTAACTTTTCTAGACTTCGCCAACAACGCGCCGAACCGACCTATACTACTCGGAATGACACCAAATTTTGCAGGCAAGTCATAAATGACATAACGAAACTATTGCCGATCTCAAAATTCCGTTCAGACCTCGACAACACAAAAACACGTCCAAAACCACAATAGGAGCTTAAGGAACTTATTATTTCAATGTTGGGCGCCGAAATGCTCCCGGGTCATCAGAAACCCATTTCGAGCATACGCCCAGGTCCAAAATCATCACACGAAGCTACCAAAATTGATGAAACTCGATTTCGAGGTCGTTTACCCAAAATATTTACCGAAGTCAAACTTGGCCTTAAAGGCCAACCTTAAGGAACCAATTGATTCTATAGCACTCTAAACACCTCCGAATCCTGGACCACCAGTTCCCGCAAGTCATAAATAATAAAAAGACGCTATGGGAAGTTTAATTTAGGGGAACGGGGTCCGATAACGCAAAACGACCGGTCGGGTCGTTACACATGCATTTGAACTCATGTTTAATGTTAGACAAGTAGTGTGTGTGCTTCTTCTAATGTGATGATCTCTACAGTGCTCATGTAATCGAATAACACATATAACAAATACATTACCGAGTCCTATAGGCGTGTTATGTACCCACTTTGCATGTAGATATTAGATTTTACCCATTCCTTTTTTACTAACACCCTAATTGTTTATAAACAAGGTTATTACATGCCCAATAATTAGTAAAAAGTACAAATGTTACATAACAGTGATAATAGGCCTACAACAAGTCCAAAATAAAAAAATACCCAGCATCGCCCGGGCCTTCAATAATTCTCACACAGTGCACCCATGCCTCTAATATGGGCAATATACACCACACAACTCCAGAATCCTTAAAAGAACATAAAGTCAATTTATTCAACCATAACACCAAGTGTTGCATCACTTGAACCAACCAATTCAGGTATAGAGTGAGTACCCGGGTGTGATACCCATTTAGACTTGAGAAAGCCAAATTGTGAAAAATCACTCAAGCTACTGAGAGGTATAGAGTGAGTACCCGGGTATGATAGCTATATTACGACCCTAACTAAATCAAGCTTTCCCTAGAATCTTGCTACCTGTTAGATATCCACCTAGGTAGAAGTCACTACCCTAGTGTCTTTTAAACACTTGAAACCAATAACAAAAATATTGTACTTAGTTTCAATCATTGCATACAATAGAGTAACTTTATAAGTAGAATCAAAACCAAATGTTTGGAAGTGTAATTAGGAACAAAACCCGTATCTAGCTTAGATATAAATCTTATTCCAAACGAATTCACTCCCTGTGGATTCGATCCCGACCTAGTTGGGTTAAAACTAAATCAACCATCGTCGCTACTCAATAGTTGTGTAGGTTTGGACCCGATCAATTTTTGGCGCCGTTTCCGGGGAGTTAGACGGTCTTAGCTATATATCTAATTAGTTGTGTTTTGTTTTTATTTCCTTCAATTTTTCTAATTTTGTGTGTCAATTGCTTTTAGGTACCAAATGGCTCTTAACAAGGCCCTCGAACATATTCCTCAGGGGGAGGAGGTAGATGACAATGAAAAAAAACGCTAAAACTTAAAATCACACCTCAAAACCCCAAGAACCAAACTTAGGAACTTTAAGTTTTCTAGACTTCGCCAACAATGCGCTGAACCGACCTATACTACTCGGAATGACACCAAATTTTGCAGGCAAGTCATAAATGACATAACGGAACTATTGCCGATCTCAAAATTCCATTCGGACCTCGATAACACAAAAACACGTCCAAAACCCCAATAGGAGCTTAAGGAACTTATTATTTCAATATTGGGTGCCGAAATTCTCCCGGGTCATCAGAAACCCATTTCGAGCATACGCCCAGGTCCAAATCATCACACGAAGCTACCGAAATTGATGAAACTCGATTTCGAGGTCGTTTATCCAAAATATTGACCGAAGTCAAACTTGGACTTAAAGGCCAACCTTAAGGAACCAATTGATCCTATAGCACTCTAAACACCTCCGAATCCTGGACCACCAGTTCCCGCAAGTCATAAATCATAAAAAGCCGCTATGGGAAGTTTCATTTAGGGGAACGGGGTTCGATAACGCAAAACGACCGGTCGGGTCGTTACTCATGCATTTGAACTCATGTTTAATGTTAGACAAGTAGTGTGTGTGCTTCTTCTAATGTCACGATCTCTACAGTGCTCATGTAATCGAATAACACATATAACAAATACATTACCAAGTCCTATAGGCGTGTTATCTACCCACTTTTCATGTGGATATTAGATTCTACCCATTCCTTTTTTACTAACACCCTAATTGTTCATAAACAAGGTTATTACATGCCCAATAATTAGTAAAAAGTACAAATGTTACATAACAGTGATAATAGGCCTACAACAAGTCCAAAATAAAAAAATACTCAGCATCGCTTGGGCCTTCAATAACTCTCACACAGTGCACCCATGCCTCTAATATGGGCAATATACATCACACAACTCCAGAATCCTTAAAAGAACATAAAGTCAATTTATTCAACCATAACACCAAGTGTTGCATCACTTGAACCAACCAATTCAGGTATAGAGTAAGTACCCGGGTGTGATACCCATTTGGACTTGAGAAAGCCAAATTGGGAAAAATCACTCAAGCTACCGAGAGGTATAGAGTCAGTACCCGGGTGTGATAGCTATATTACGACCCCAACTAAATCAAGCTTTCCCTAGATTCTTGCTACCCGTTAGATATCCACCTAGGTAGAAGTCACTACTCTAGTGTCTTTTAAACACTTGAGACCAATAACAAAAATATTGTACTTAGTTTCAATCATTGCATACAATAGAGTAACTTTATAAGTAGAATCAAAACAAAATGTTTGGAAGTTTAATTACGAACAAAACCCGTATCTAGCTTAGATATAAACCTGATTCCAAACCAATTAACTCCCTGTGGATTCGATCCCGACCTAGTGGGTTAAAACTGCTTCGACCATCCTCGCTACTCAATAGTAGTATAGGTTTGGACCCGATCAATTTTTGGCGCCGTTGCCGGGGAGTTAGACGGTCTTAGCTATATATCTAATTAGATGTGTTTTGTTTTTCTTTCCTTCAATTTTTCTAATTTTGTGTGTCAATTGCTTTTAGGTACCAAATGGCTCTTAACAAGGCCCTCGAACATATTCCTCAGGGGGAGGAGGTAGATGCCAATGAAGGGGATGAGGTTCACCTTGAACCTCAAGTACAAAGAAGAGGTCGCCTGCCTCATGAAAGCATTCCAAACCCTCCCCCACCTCCTCCAAGGGAAACAAACCGGTTGTTTCCCAATGAAGGTTACGCAAGTGCAATTATCCCGCCCGCAATTGTCCCGCCCCGCATTCGGGCGGGCAATTTTCTGATAACAAATGTCATGCTTACACTCTTGGAGTAGAGGGGTTTCTTCACTAGAGCTCCACATAAGAGAGAATATAAGCATCTCAAAGGTTTTGTAGACACGTGCTGGGGGAGCAAGTAGATGAATGTATCTGAGGACCCTTTGTCATTAACGATTTTCCCATTTTCTCTAAGAGGGAAGGCACTATATTGACTTGAGAGGCTACCCAACCATTCCATCACCACTTGGGATGAGCTGGTTGAGAAGTTCATAGCAAAGTTTTTCTCTCTGGGACATATGGAAACATTGAGAGATGAGATCCTAGCTTTTAAACAAGAGTTAAATGAATCGTTACATGAGATTTGGAAACGGTACCACACAATGGTAAAAGAATGCACCAACAATGATATGATTGAAGAAATGATCCAGCAAACCTTTTATAGGGGTATCAACACAAATACCTAGTGTGTGGTGAATCAGCTCGCTGGGGGTAATTTCATGAAAGCGCCTTATGATGATGCTTGTGACATATTAGGTGAGATGGCGGACAACTCTTCCACTTGGAAAAGTATAGCCAACGTTCCTCAGGGTGACCCTAATGTTATCCACCTTCACAAGGAACTTCATGATCATGGGCAAGCCATAGCATAGTTGACAACTACCAAGAATCCATTGGCCAAGGCTGAGCTTCAACATGTTCAGAGGACAAAACAAGTACATGCCACGGAAGGAGTAAACATGATGGTCAACAAAGTTAGAACAATCATGATCAATTTGAGCAAAATGGTAGCGGGTACAATCAAGATGACTCTTATGATGATCAAAGTGAAGAGGTTTTATATGCCAATAATTAGCAAGGTCAACGGAGCAATGCTCCAAATCAACAACAGTGAAGATCATATGGAAACAATCAAAACTGGGGCAACCACGGACAACAAGGGAATTGGAATAGTGGAAACAATAACAATCAGAACAATTGGGGGAACAACAATAAAATTGGGGTAATCAACAAAATCAGAGCAATTGGGGAGGAAATAATAATAGAAATTGGGGTGGAAATAACAATAGCAATTGGAGTGGCAACAATAATAGTAATTGGGGAGAGAATGGAAATCAAGGGGGGTGGAACAACAATAATCAAGGAAACCGGGGGTTGGGCTTTCAAAGGCCCCCGATGTATTAACAACCCAACAACCCGCCTCCATATCCGTCTCAAGGTCCTAGTTCTTTAAACAATGATATGGGACTGATAGAAATCATGTTCAAGCAAATGATGGAAAGAAACGCTGACTCCGATGCCCAAATAGCCTCCCACAACACTTCAATTCGCAACTTGGAAGTCCAAATGGGTCAAATTTCTCAAGCCTTGAATACTCGCCCTAAGGTTGCACTACCAAGTGATACGGTGGTGAACCCGAAGAGCGGGAATAACACGGGCTATGCTATGGTGGTGACTACAACAAGTGGTAGATGTGGAGTTGCTAGTACCTCCAATCCAAGAAATATTGTGAATGATGATGATGTTATGGTGCAAGATGATGATGAGTCAAGCAATGATGTTCAAGTAAATGATGAGAATGTGAAGATGAAGTGAGGTAGACATTGATGAAAACATGGAGGAGACGCAAAATGATGTGAACTCGTCTAGGGAACATGTGATAGACTAATCGGAACTAGTAGTGCCCAAAGCCAAGGCTCCTTTGCCGAGGCCTCCTCCGCCATATCCTCAAAGTCTTGCGAAGAAAAACAATGAAAACCAATTCAAGAAATTCATTTATATGATGAAAAGTTTGTCAATAAATGTGCCATTGGTTGAAGCCCTCGAACAAATGTCGGGATATGCCAAGTTCATGAAAGACTTGGTAACTAAGAAGAGGTCAATGAACTGTGAAACAATCAAAATGACACATCAAGTGAGTGCCATTGTGCATTCCATGGCTCCAAATATAGAAGATCCTGGTGCCTTTACAATTCCATGCACTATTGGTAGTGCCGATTTCGCCAAAGTCTTGTGTGACTTAGGAGCGAGCCTAAATTTGATGCCATATTCTGTGTTCAAGACATTGGGGATTAGGAAACCAAGACCCACATCCATGAGGTTGCAAATGGTGTACCGGAAAATGAAGAGGCCATTGGGGATAATTGATTATGTGCTAGTTCGGCTCGACAAGTTCATACTTCCAGCAGATTTTGTGATACTCGACTGTGAGGTTGACTATGAGGTGCCAATCATATTGGGGAGACCTTTCCTAGAAACAAGGAAGGCCTTAGTTGATGTGGAAGGTAGGGAGCTCACCTTCAGGGTGGGCGATGAAAAGGTTGTGTTCCACGTGTGCAAGTCAATGAGATAGCCTAATAGCAACGAAGTGTGTTCGTTTGTGGATCTTATGATCGAGGTGATTGTTGATGACGCAAGTGCTATGATTAATGTTGAAGACCCTTTGGAAGTTGTGTCGTTAAATAAGGATGAGAATGATAAGTAAGGCTTGGTAGAATGCGTCAATGCTTTGCAAGGAATGAGATCCTATACATATGGACCCTGAAAACTTTCCTTAGACCTTGAGAAACAGAAGACTCCACCAAAAATGCCCTCAATCGAGGAGCCAACCACATTGGAGTTGAAGCCCTTGCCTTCACACCTCAGGTATGAGTTATTAGGCCCTCGTTCCACATTACCTATTTTTCTTTCCTCGTGCTTAACTAACGTGCATGTAGATTCCACCCTTGCAGTGCTTCAAAGGAGGATAGGTTGGAATTTAGCGGATATTTAGGGTATAAGCCCCGCATTTGGCATGCACAAAATCATATTGGAAGAGGATGCCAAACCCTCTGTGGAACATCAAAGGAGGTTGAATTAGGCCATGCAAGAGGTAGTCAAGAAGTAGATCATCAAGTGGCTAGATGCAGGGGTCGTGTACCCTATTTTTGATAGTTAATGGACTTTGCCGGTATAATGTGTCCCAAATAAAGGGGGCATGACTGTGATCACAAATGATAAAAATGAATTGATCCCCACAGGAACTGTGACCGGTTATAGGGTATGCATGGATTATAGGAAGCTGAACAAAGTGACTCGGAAAGACCATTTTCCATTTTCATTTCTTGATCAAACGTTGGATATGCTTGCCGGACGTGCTTATTATTTCTTCTTGGATGGGTATTCAAGATATAACCAGATTCTTATTGCACCTAAAGGCCAAGAGAAAACCACTTTCACATGTCTGTATGGCACATTTTGCATTCTCAAGGATGCCGTTTGGTTTGTGTAATGCACCGACTACTTTTCAGCGGTGTATGATGGCAATATTCACGGATATAGTAGAGGACTTCCTCGAGGTTTTCATGGATGATTTCTCTATTATGGGGGATTCCTTTGAAGAATGTTTGGATAATCTTGATAAAGTATTGGCCCATTGTGAAGAGACCAACTTAGTGCTTAATTGGGAGAAATGCCACTTAATGGTCGAGGAGGGCATTGTCCTCGGTCATAAGATCTCCAAGAATGGTGTTTAAGTGGATAAAGAAAATATTGAAGTGATATCAAAACTCCATCTCCTACTTCCGTCAAGAGAGTGTGGAGCTTTCTAGGTCACGCGAGGTTTTACCGTAGGTTCATCAAGGATTTCTCAAAAGTGGTAAACCCCTTGTGAAAGTTGTTGGAAAAAGAATCCAAGTTTGTGTTCAATGAAGATTTCATGAAAGATTTTGAGCTACTCAAGTATAGGTTGACTACAACTCCCATCATTACCGCACCTAATTGGAGCTTACCATTTGAGCTCATGTGCGATGCTAGCGATGTGGCGGTAGTAGCGGTATTGGGGAAAAGAATCAATAAGATATTTCATCCGGTCTATTATGCAAGCAAGAACATGAACACCACCCAAGTAAACTATATGGTGACCGAGAAATAGCTATTAGCCATTGTCTTTGCCATGGAAAAGTTTCACTCGTACCTCATGGGTACCAACGTGATTGTGCCTACCGATCATGTGGCACTTCATTATTTGATGAGTAAAAAAGACTCTAAGGTTAGGTTGATGCGGTGGGTTCTTCTTCTACAAGAGTTTGATCTTGAAATTATAGACCGCAAAGGGAGTGAGAATCAAGTACTGGGCCACTTGTCCCGCTTGGAAGAGGAGGGGAGGCCCCATGATGGCCTCAAGATCAATGCTTCATTTCCGAATGAACAACTTTCTTGTGACCGGCATTATCCCGAATGAGTTCTCTTTAATCTAAAGGAATAAGCTCAAACGGGACTTCTTGGATTATTATTGGGACGAGCCATATCTTTTCAAAATTAGAAATGATGGTGTTATCCGGAGATGTGTTCCAGAAGAAGAGCAATTTAGTATTCTTAAAGCTTTCCATTCCTCGCCCTATGGTGGAGCAAGAACTGTTACAAATGTTCTAAGTTGTGGATTCTATTGGCCTACCTTGTACAAAGACGCTAGCGAGATCATTAAACGGTGTGATGATTGTCAAAAAGCCGGTGAGATCTCCAACAAGAATGAGATGCCTCTCACCACCATCCTTGAGATTGATATTTTCAACGTGTCGGGCATCGACTTTATGGGACCATTTGTGTATTCATGTGGGAACACCTATATTCTTGTTTCTATGGATTACGTTTCCAAATGAGTTGAAGCTATGGCTTTGCCCAACAATGAAGTAAGGAGTGTGGTGGCTTTCTTAAAGAAAAATATCTTCACAAGGTTTAGCACCCCAAGGGCTATCATTAGTGATGTGGGATCTCATTTTTGCAACAAAGCCTTGGACACTTTACTCTCCAAGTATGGTGTCACTCATAAGGTGTCACCCCCTATCACCCACAGGAAAGTGGACAGGTTGAAGTCTCCAACAGGGAGATCAATAGCATTCTATCCAAGACTGTCAATGCAAACCGGACTGATTGGTCAAGGAAACTTGACGATGCTTTATGGGCCTATAGAACAGCTTACAAGACTCCAATTGGTATGTCTCCATATATATTGGTATTTGGGAAAGCATGTCACCTCCCGGTGGAATTAGAGCACAAGGCCATGTGGGCATTGAAGAAATTGAACCTTGAATGGGGATGTAGCTGCCAATCTCGAGGTAGAGCGACTTAATGAACTTGATGAGTTCCGGTTCCATGCTTACTCCAGTTCATCCTTGTATAAGGACAAAATGAAATACCTACACGATAAGTATATCCGGAACAAATAATTCAAAGAAGGTGACTTGGTTCATCTATTCAACTCTCGAATACGGATGTTTCCGGGAAAGCTAAAGTCAAAGTGGAGTGGTCCTTTTGAAGTGGTGCATGTTACTCCTTTTGGTGATCTAGATTTGAAAAAATAGAATGATGAGATCATTACAGTCAATGGGCACCTGGTGAAGCACTACCTTGAAAAGATTGATGATAGCCACATTGTGGCATTGATCCATTTCAAATGATTGATGGTAACATGCGTCGTGTCGCGACGTTAAATCAGGCGCTTCTTGGGAGGCAACCCATGTGCTTTTCTTTATTTTGATTTTCTTCTTAGATTAGTCATTATTTTGGACTAACTGGTTGTGAAGGGTATGTAGGAATTGATTGTGCAGTGAAGGAAATTGACAAGGAAAAATTTACGCGCCCAAAATTATGCGGACCGCTCATGCACTTCGCGGTCACACAATTCTATGCACGGTCGCGTAGATGAAATGGGAAAAATGCTAACTCTCTGAAGTTGTCCTGTCAAAATTCCTTAAGAGTTCACGGCCGCGTTCAAAAATTTTGCGGACCGCACAAATTTTGCGGCCGCTGCCAATATTTCGCGGACCGCGCCCATGAATCAGATACTGAGCTACTAAAGGTAAAGAGTGCGGACCACATCAAAATTTTGCGGCCGCACTCAGGTAAGTTAGTGAGGTCACTGGGGGTCAGAGTATAAATAGAAGTTTTGAGAACTATTCACACTTTACGAACTTTTACTTCTCAAACAACCCTAAAGCACTGTGCAACTTGTTCTTGCCTTCAATATCATTCTTTTTTCATCAAGTGTTGATTTCCTACTACTCTTCACTTCTGGTATGTTCATTTCAAAGATTTAATTTCATTTTTTTCTTTTCTTTTATCTTTGTTTTAGTTCTGTTCTTTAGTTAGGGTTAGGTTCATGCAAAAATGCCAAATGATGCGTAATGTTTGATTAGAAACATATGGGTAGTGGTTTTATGCATAATGGAGATTGGGGTTATTAACTTTGCATGATTAATTTCCACAAATCTTGAGTAATTAGTGAAAAACCTAGAAAAAAGTGTTCATCAGTGCCAAACTAATTTTAACTTCGCGACCACGCACATTCTTGTGCGGTCCTCGATAGGGTATGCGTCCGCGTACAAAATTATGCGGTCCGTGATACCCTACTTTCAAGGCACTGATGGTTGCTTAAAATTCATGACCACAGTCACTTTTGTGCGGTCCGCGGTTGGTCTTTCACGGACGTACTCATAATTATGCCGTCCGTGCATTTGAACTTCAGAGACTCATTAATTTTCTTTCGCGAACGCACAGAAAATTATGCGGTCAGTGATGGGTCTTTTGTGGCCGCACTCATTTTTGTGTGGTCCGCAGTTGATCAACCTCAGAGAACCAATAGTATGAGCTTGCTCTCTTCACGACAATGTTCACTTTTACGCGGTCCGTGATGGGCTGTTCGCGGCCGCACTCACTTTTGTGCGGTCCGCGCTGCCCTGTTCTGAGAAGCATTGTCTTTCATTTCATCTGTAATGCTTTAAGACATGTTGAACCCCAATTCTAACTTAATTTTACTAATTTTGTGTTACAGACAATGGTGCGTTCTCGTGGTAGAGGTGACATGTCCAAAGGGACGGAAGAATCCTCCCGTGGCCGGGGTAAAGGAAAACAGACCATGCCATTATCAGTCCAGAAGGTGTTGGGAAAGAAGACTACCCTTACTAGAACTCCTCCGGAATCCTCGGACACGAGTGAATACCTCCCATCCAGGGAGACGTATGAGGGGGATTCTGTCCAAACACAACCGGGAAGACAATCACAATAATTACCCGGTCAGCTCCACCTAGTCAATGAACCTACCTCCTCTTCTGGTTTGTCTGATGGATAAGAGGGAGGTAGTCAAGCATCAAAACCACCTTTCCCACCTGCTACAATACCTGCCTCAACAGCTACCCTAATAAATGTCGATGATGATGAAGTCCCGGATGATAGGAGATGGGGTGATACTAATGTGGGAGGTCTAGCTAGGTCAAGGAAGCCCAAGGTGTAGGCTGATAGATTTGTGAGTGAGAAGGATTATGCCAAGTTCCAGGAATGATGGACCCAAAGTTCACTCACTCTTGAGCGACAATTCATAACAAGAGATCTACTTCCGCACAATCCAAATGTCCTAAAACAATTTGAGGAGAGAAACTGTGGAAGTATTTCACCGGCAAAGTGGTGGATGCCAATGAATAACTTGTCAAGGAGTTCTATGCCAATGTTTCCCATATCAAAAAGGGCACCACGGTGAAAAAGGTCCGGAGCTTGAAAATCCGGTTTGATGGCCACACACTGAACCAGATATGGAGATAGTGCAGTACTTGGAGAAGCTAGCCTTGGATTAAGTAGCTCGTCCATGGCTAGCAGAGATACTAGCTATTCTAGGGACAACACTGGCATGGCTCACAGCTGGAGTTCCAATAGCCAGAAACATCCTTAACTTTGAAGCCAAAGGGTGGTCAACATTCGTGTGCAGCCGACTTGACCCTTGCCAGCATGAAAATGTCCTTCCACTCACCCGGGCAATCTTGGTAGCTTCCATCATGGTGGGGTATCCAATTAATATGGGAAACTTGATGTCCTACATCATCTACAAGACAACCAACAAAGAAGAAAGATCTTACCCCTACCGCAACTTCATTGTCGAGTATCTCGAAGACCAAAGGGTAGAGAAGAGGAACTTTGATACGAAGATGAGGGCTAAAAATACATTCTCCTGATACCACCTCCAAGGAGAGGACAACCCTAAAGCCAAGGGTAAATCCACTACTTCCACTGGCCAGAATGAAGAGCCAAGGGTAGTGGCCACTAGGTCAGAGCCTTCCACAACAGCCGGTTCTTCAGCTACCATGCCTCCTCGTTCATTCGGGCCATCCATCTTAGTGCCATTATCTATGCCTTCATCTTCCACCTACCCTCAGACTACACTGGGGGTTTCACAGACACTATCCAGCCTCAACAACTAGATGCATGCAGCTACAAAAAAGTTGACTGTCCTATCCAGTGCAGTAGGAGCACAACCTTTAGCCCCATCAGAGCTTCAGGTACCTCCATCAGTGGAAGATTCATTGAAGGAGCTTCTGAGCAATCAGAAGAAGCTTCGGGACAGCCATAAGAAGACCCTGGAGACTCTTGATGCACATGGTAAGGTTATCAAGGACCTAGGCAAGCAGGTGGAGAAGATGGGGAAGACTCAGGACTCAAAGGAGTCAGTGGAAAAGCTGAGTAATGAGGTAGAGAAGATTGCCTCTGCTGGAGATATCCCACTAGACGTGCTCATGGAGGAGACAGCCCAAGCAGCATATGCAGCATAACATGAGGTACCAGAGGCAGCGGCCAACCAGTTTGAGGAGCCGGCTTTCACTTCACGTACTGCTGAGGAGATTATTCGGATGCTCAGCAACCCCGTAGTCCGCCAGTCAGTGGATTTGGGATTTCCAATTAGATGACACAGAGGGTGTTGATGAGCCTTTGCAGTCTGAGGACCCCATTCATGTTCATGACCCGATGCAGGCAGAGACCACATAGGGAGTTCTCTTTACTCTCTACCTTTTTTCCCTCTTCTTATTTTTCTAGTAGCATTGAGCAAAATGCTATTTTTTTATTTGGGGGGGGGGGGGGGGGAGAGGGGGGTGGTCCATTTTGATTTATGATGACATTTGGTATGTAATAACCATTACTATATTTTTCTTTATCTTTATTTATCTTTATTTTCACTTT
This sequence comes from Nicotiana knightiana, assembly GCA_005239525.1. NCBI lineage: Eukaryota > Viridiplantae > Streptophyta > Magnoliopsida > Solanales > Solanaceae > Nicotiana > Nicotiana knightiana. Next base: position 77,165 of record ML424516.1, read on the forward strand.
TGGTATGTATATAAATTTACCATTCGATGTATATATTCATTTCCATTATGTATGTATTCATTTTACTCCGTTCTGTACATATTCAGTTTACTTTCCGTAGTTTACTTCATAACTTCATTCGTTGTTTTTTCCTTAGTAACATAGCTTGTTATTTCGTTTAGTAGCTTCTTTTTAAGTTTTTATCTTATTTTTAAATTTTTTGTGAACAATAAACCTTTGGTTTTCTTAATGCCACGGTTCTTTCCAAAGATGGAAATTGTGTGAGCCAGGTGGCTCTTCCCAACGATGGATGGAGTGACAACCTTCTTAAGGAATTGAGTCCATTTTCTTTTTGTTTTGGTACATAGTAGTAATCAATAAAAGTATCTCAAGAAGATTCACTTGGTACTAACACATTTACCTTCGACCTTATGGTTAGAAACAAGTTGATTGGCAAAGAATAGCTCTAGTTGTGACCTTTATACTATTGTGTTGACTAAAATAATCATCGAATAGTTTCTTTGAGTTATTTGTGATTTTCAATATTAACTAGGGTTGTTGTGGGCCCTCGAATCTGTTCTCTTTAACAATCCAGTAGCTTGAGAGGTGAGGTATTGAATTTCAAGTCCAAGTTCCGTGCCAATAAGTCTAGAACTTGCCCTGAGTGTTTGTCTAGGCGAAATTTAAGTGTAGCTCTACTTGAGAAATGATTGTAGGATATCCTTGATCCAAATTGAAACTTGAAAGCTTCCATAGCCTACCAATATGATATCCCTAATCAACCCCTTTGAGCATAAGCCTTTTTTATTCAATAGCCACATTACAAGCCTTTATCCGTTTATAATGACCCTCTCTTGGCGCCCGATCTTTCCTTAGCATTCGTGATAACCAAGTGGAAAAAGAATAAGTTTGGGGAGAGACGAGGAATTTGAAAGTGATAAAAGGTACAAAGAAGAAAAAGAAATGAAGAAAATAAAAGGCAAAGAAAAGGAAGAAAGGCCAAAAAGAAATATGTCAAAAAGAAAGTGAAAGTTGAAGGGATTCAAAGAAAGCAATGATGAAAGGCATGAAGTGATTAAAAAAAGGAGGAAAATCATTGTCATGATCGAGAAAGGGTGATAGTGTATGACTCAAAGAGTCAAGAAAGTATGAGCCGAAATGAGAAAATGGAGTGCTTAAGGAAAGATGAAACCATCATATGCCGATAAATCCTATTTTGATCCAAAAGCCTTCATTACATTCCCGCAAAAGCCCTATATGATTTCAAGTTGAGTGAGCTTACATTAGTGGTGATTTACATAAGGGGCAAGCTTATGGTACATAGAGCCGGACTTGTGGCATTCTTTTGAGAGAAATGAGCGCACTTCTTCACAATCCTTGTTTTGAGTGTTACATTCTAAAGTGAGATTTGCTCATGGAGAGTAGAGGAGGAGGAGTTTGGGTTCCACAATGAACTACGTGTTAGAGCGAGCTTCCTTGATGAATTGAGTCAACTCTTGATTCTCTAGTGTCACAATAGAACTATGGTACTAAAAAGTCCATAACATGGTGATGCTGATAACTCATTTCTGTTGAGGGTAATTGTTAGTCCCAATTGATGCATGTTTGATTCACCTTAGGCCAGCTGAAATATCCTTTTTTCTAGTAGAGGTGGGAATTACCTTATTTTCTTGAGGACAATAAAAAGCTTAAGTTTGGGGAGTTGATAAGTAGGGATTTTAACCTATTATTTGCTCTCTTTTACTTGTGTTTTGGGTCAAAAATGCGCGAAGGTATTCCCGGAAACTAATGTAATATGCTTGCTTGCAGGAATTGTTCAAAATTAGCCAAAAGAGTCATAATTAACACATAAAGGAGTCAAAACCAGAACAAACCCAAAACTAGGCCAAGAGATCTGAAACACGGACCACACAAATAATGTGCGGCCGCGAAAGCTACAACGTGGTCACAATCACAATTACGCGGTCCGCGAAAGGGAGATTCACAGAGGTTGATTTTTGGGCTAAAATATGAACGCGGTCTGCACCAGAAAGGTGTGGCGACGAAAGTACCTGTGCGGCCGCGATTGGAATTACGCGGACCGTGGTTGCTGAGGTTAAGAGATCTTACAATGTTATCAAAATCAAGAAATGCAGTCCGTGTTAGAATTATGCTGCTGCAGAAGTCTCTTACGCAGCCGCGATAGAAATTATCCGGTCCGTGAAACTCAGCTCAACCTAGATCCAGAAGTGAAGAAAACTGACCGTGATTAGACTACACGGTCGTGAAAGCAACAGTGCGGCCACAGTCAGAATTACGAAGCCGCACAACCTCTGTAGGGGTATTTTGTCCGAAAATTTCAGCTTAGTATAAATAGAACTTTTTGTCATTTTTAGGTTATATTATGTGTTATCTGAGCACGTGAGACGATTGGAAATTCCCTTTTGGGAAATTTTGTATTAGATTCATCTTTTAACATTAGATTTTCGTATCTTAATCATATATCATAGATTTTATCTTCTTTTCATCTTCAATTTCTATTATTTTCATGAGTAGCTAGACTTATAGCTAGGGTACCCAACCCTAGTGTGGGTATTTAATGGGTATTGAATTTTAGGGCTTGAATGTGTATGAGTTAGTGATATTTAGCCTAGTTCTTGCTAGAATTATAGAATTAGTGGTTGCAAACACTGATTCATGCCTTTATGACTTAGTCTCTTCTTGAGAAAGAGGGACTAAGTCTAGGAAAACTAGGCTAACAAGGAATTGGGGTGAACTCAAGAAACTGATAGCCCTAATTAAAGGGTTAAACCTAGAGATAGTAATACCCGGCTTGAGCTAATATCACTTGAATTGAATGAATACCCATTTGGACTTGAGAAAGCCAAATTGGGCAAAATCACTCAAACTACCGAGAGGTATAGAGTGAGTACCCGGGTGTGAGCTATATTATTACCCCAACTAAATCAAGCTTGCCCTAGATTCTTGCTACATGTTAGATATCCATCTAGGTAGAAGTCACTACCCTAGTCTCTTTTAAACTCTTAAAAACCAACAACAAAAATATTATACTTAGTTTCAATCATTGCATACAATAGAGTAACTTTCGAAGTAGAATCAAAACCAATGTTTGGAAGTGTAATTAGGAACAAAACCCGTATCTAGCTTAGACATAAACCTGATTCCAAACTAATTAACTCCCTATGGATTCGATCCCGACCTAGTTGGATTAAAACTGCATCGACCATCCTCGCTACTCAATAGTAGTGTAGGCTTGTACCCGATCACGTATTAGCAGGGAAGCCAGATCAGAGTTGAGGGAAAAGGTATTATAACGGATTAAAACACATTATGTATGCAAGACAAGCATCAGAGAGATTCAGTATATAGTGAAAAGCAAGCTCATGTTAAATCACATGTAGGTATTGTGGCATTGACACAGTAGACTAATTACCTAAAGAAGGTCCAGAATATGCTAAGTATAGGTCATGATGTTATGAACTAGTCATGCTAATTTGGCAATAGGGAAGCATTTAGACATGAGAAAAGCAGATTATAACTACTGGTGAAAGGGGCATACTAATAGAGAGCAGGGTCAAAACATGTTAGATAGGCAAGCTATCACCACAAAAATTAAAAATATGATGGGAAACAGGCTTGTGCCATACAGTGGATGTACATATTAATGCCTTTGAACTTAATCAACTAGTCGATTAAAAGGAGCACAAATTATGCAAGTGAAGCATATTCATGTAATAAGATTGATAGCAAAGGCAAAATTAAACACCAGAAGATGCTAAAAAGTGTAAGAGTCCCAAACAATAATAATTTCTAACACATTGACTAGTCAGAACTTAACAAAACTAGGTTTAGTCATGCTTAAAACTAAAATTTAAAGAGACTAAAAGGATTGAAGAGAGCAAACGGAATTACACACTAAAAAATCCAGAAAACATACTGAACTGACCAACTTCAGGAATGAAAATGTATGCAAACCATAGATATCTAGGAATGAAATTACAAAGTATAGTGACTCACCAATTAAACGAAGAATAGTAAAGAATAAATTTCCACAGAAAATCTAGAATCCCTAATGCATCAAAGATCCCGAGAGCTTCGACGAACTCAGGGCAATGCCTACACCAAGAACATGTAACAAGATGTTAATGGCCTTGGCTTTTAGCCGGCCAGTACAGAATACCAAGCAAGAGATTAGTAAAACCCCCAAATTTTAGTGTAGTAATCAATTTCACCGTCTGTCCTAGAAGGGGAAAATGAGGGGGTTTATATAGTAATCAAAAATTGAACAAACGTACAAGGAAACAGAGTAAACTAAACAACAAAAAAAGGAAACAAAAAACATGCAAATCAATTTGAAATCAATTTAAGAGAGAAAATATGGTAAACCCTAGTTTCTTAGGGAAAGTGCAAACCAGCAAAATCTAAACAAAATCGGACTCACACAATGTAGAATCAAACGTGTGTAGACGAAATATGGCCCAGATTCAAGAGATATGAATCAATCCGACAGAATTAGAGAAGTAGTACTTGCCATGTGTAGGCAAGTACTGGATGATGCCATGGAGAATCAACCAGTAGCGGAAATACTTAAATATGGCAAGTAAATGAGAGGAGAACCCCATTAGAAGAGGGATTAGGAGAGGGGTTTAGAGGGTGGCGGCGATTAGGGTTCTTCAGAGAGAGAGGGGGAGAGTCTTAGGGCGGCAGGTGAGAGGGGAATGAAATTAGGGTTTGGGGTTGGGTAATTTAAAAGGGGGATTGATTGTGAGCCATTGATCTTAGAGATCAACGACCAAGATTTTAAAGGGGGTTGGGTCATGTTAGTTAGGCGAGTCGCGGCCGATTTGGGCTGGGGTTATTGGGTTAGTGTATTGGGCTTATTTGGTCCGAAAAATTAACTCACAATTGGGCCAGTTCTTTTTTAAATGCAAATTAAAAGGAATATAATTAATAACATAGCTATATAAATATATAAAAATTTTACTTATGAAAATTAATATTTTAAACAATAATAGGAGACTATAAAAAATCTAAAAATATGATTTTGATCCTAAATGAAATTTCAATTACAATAAGAATGCAAACTATTGGCTATTATTGCAAATTTCTACGAATAGCCTAAAAATAATTTTAATTATATAAAAAATGGGGTGAAAATATTTTAATAAGTGTATTAGGTATGAAAATAATAATTTAAAGTGATTAAGTCATCACAAATAATTTAAAAGGGTAATTACTGAATTTTTATGTAAATTAAAACAAATTGATTTGAAAGCCCTAAAATTATGGAAAATTATAAAAAGTCCTTGTATAAATATTTTAAATTAAATAATAATGTAAATTTTTTTTTTTTTTGAAAGTATATATATTATTTAAAAATATATGAGGGCAATATTGGGTATCAACACCGGTTGCCGATGGTTGGGCCGTTTATGCCTTTACTCAAGGATTAAATGTACAAAGCTCGGTGGCCTCACAATAGTTAAAGCAGAACTTGATCGAATACCCAACTATCACCAGGGCCAATGTGCATAATTGGTATCAGTCAAAGATTAGGGTCGAAGACGACCAGTTGGGAACTCTTTCTCGTCCCATTTATCCTATCGGGCCCGTCGACAGAGTTAGAAGGGATATTAACTGGGAACCACAGTCAAACAGAGATTGTTACTAGCTATACAGTGGAGATCGGAGAAACAATGAGCCTGAAAGCAACGTCGTTCGAGGTGATAGAAGAAATGATCAAGGTCAGAGCTCTTGAGGGATCATGAGTAAGAGTGGTTTCGACAGGAATGTCGAGCCCAAAGAAGCACCGCGGCTATCGGAATACAACTTCAACATTGTTGCGTTAGCTATCGTTTCATCCATCGGGCGCATCAAAGACACTAGGTGGCCTCGGCCTCTGCATACTGATTCGGCCCAGAGAAATTCTAATCAAATGTGCATGTATCATGGCACCTATGGCCATAGAACAGAAGATTGCAGACAGTTGAGGGATGAGGTAGCTTGATTATTCAATGAGGAGCGTCTTTGAGAATTCTTAAGCGATCGGGCTAAGAACCAGTTGAAGAACAAAGATTCAAACAGAAAAAACGAGCAAGAGGATCCACAACACGTAATCCACCTGATCGTTGGAGGGGTCGATATTCCACAGGGACCCGTATTTAAGCGCACCAAGGTGTCGATCGCAAGGGAAAAGCGAACTTGGGATTATGTACCAGAATGGACTTTGTATTTCAATGACGAGGATGCAGAGGGGATCTTACAACCCCACAATGACGCACTGGTAATATATGTTCTTATGAATAAAACTCAAGTTAAATGTGTTTTGATTGATCCTGGTAGTTCGGCCAACATTATCCGGCCATAGCTCGGCCTACAAGATCAAATTGTGCCCGAGGCCCGAGTACTTAACAGCTTCAACATGGCATGCAAAACCACCAAAGGCAAAATAAATTTTCGAGTGAAGGTAGTTGGGATCATCCAAGAAACAAAGTTTCATGTGAACGAGGGTGACATGAGGTATAACACCCTGTTCGGAAGGCCATGGATCCATAACATGAGGGCAGTACCCTCGACCCTTCACCAGGTTCTGAAGTTCCCGACGCTAGAGGGAGTCAAAACAATCTACGGGGAGCATCCCGCTGCCAAATAAATATTTGCGATTGACGAAATGATACCGATATCGGCACTCTCATCAACAAAAGGATCAGATTCGAAGGGAAAATATGAGGTAAAATAGAAACCATAGACACCTGCCTCGACCTAGTCAGAGGAATAGGGATTGAAGAGGATGACGACTACGGGGTCCCTCGGTCCTTCATAGTCCTTGATGATTCCGATGCCACTAAGCTGACGGTCGAAGAGGCTAGCCCCCGAGCTCTAGAGAAAACTTATTTAATTCCTAAATCTACATGAATTGCTTTAATTGGTATCATCTCGATATGAAAGGGATCCCACCGGAAATCACCACCCACAAACTAAGCCTGGATCCGAAATTCCACCCGGTGAAGTAAAAACGAAGACCCAGTCCGAGGCCAAGCATGCCTTGATCAAGGACGAGGTAACCAAACTTCCTAAAATAGGATCCATTCGTGAAGTAAAGTATCACGAATGGTTAGCGAACGTAGTAGTAGTCCCTAAAAAGGGAAATAAACTTAGACTGTGTGTAGATTACAAAGACCTAAATAAAGCGTGTCCCAAGGATTCTTTTCCTTTGCCTAACATGGATCGTATGATCGATGCCACGGCCAACCACGAGATTCTTAGTTTTCTCGATGCCTATTGTAGGTACAACCAAATACAGATGAACCTAGAGGATCAGGAAAAGACCTCGTTTGTCACTAAGTACGACACCTACTGTTATAATGTAATGCCATTCAGACTAAAAAATGCTGGTGCAACTTATAAACTCCTAGTAAACGGGTTTTTTGAAGAACAAATAGGAAAATAAATGGAAGTTTATATTGATGAAATGTTGTCTAAGTCCCTGCGAGCAGAGGACCATTTGAAGAATTTGCGGGAAACTTTTGGTATATACTGAAAAGGTACAACATGAAGCTCAACCCAGAAAAATGTGCGTTCGGGGTCGGCTCGGGTAAGTTTCTCGGCTTCATACTATCCAATCGAGGAATCGAGATCAACCCCGATAAAATAAAATCTATCTAAGACATCACAATAGTAAACAATGTAAAGGCCTTGAAGAGCCTAACGGGGCGTATAGCCGACCTGGGGTGATTTATCTCGAGATCCTCAGATAAAAGTCACCGATTCTTCTCGTTGTTGAAGAAGAAGAATAATTTCATGTGGACTCCGGAATGCCAACATGCCTTGGAGGAACTAAAGTAGTACCTATTTGGAAGAAGGAAGTCATCGACTTCATTTGGGACCACATCATATGTCGATTAGGAATACCATCCAAAATTGCATGTGACAACGGAAAATAATTTATTAGCAGCAAAGTGACCAAATTTCTTGAAGACCACAATATTAAAAGGATCTTATCAACACCTTATCACCCTAGTGGGAATGGACAAGCTAACTCGACCAACCAAACCATAATACAAAACCTCAAGAAAAGGTTGACTGACACCAAGAGGAATTGGAGAGAAATTTTACCTGAAGTCCTTTAGGCGTATCACACAACTTTGAAATGCAGTACTGGGGCCACCCCTTTCTCATTAGTTTATGGCGTCAAAGCTTTAATAATGGTCGAAGTCGGTGAATCGAGCATTAGATTCTGATATGCAACGAAGGAATCGAAAGACGAGGCCATGAATACAAGCTTGGGGCTATTAGATGAACGACGTGAAGCGGCCTTTGTTCGATTGGCTGCCCAGAAATAACGGATTGAAAGGTATTATAATTGAAGGGAAAACATTCAATATTTCAGTATCGGGAACTTGGTGCTGAGGAAGGTCACGTTAAACACCCGAAATCCAAATGAAGGGAAATTGGGTCCGAACTAGGAAGGGTCATACCAGATTCTCAAGCTCACATGGAAAGGGTCCTATAATCTCGGAACAATGGACAGAGAACATCTACCGAATAATTGGAATGTAATTCATCTCAAATGATATTACTGCTAAGGTACGACCTTATTTCAATACTTTCTATTTTTTGACTAACACTTGCAGGATATCGATGAGGAACAATACAAACCCTTTAGGTCTTAAAGCACTTGTTGCACTCTTTTTCCCTTAAATCATTTTTTTCCCAATTGGGTTTTTAGGCAAGGATTTTAATGAGGCAACAGTGAATCATGCTAACTTAGAATGAAGCCCGGTTATGAATCAGCATCGAAGAACAATTCAACAGTATCTAAGGCTCATGTGCAATACCTCGAATACTGGGGTGGCATTGCCCTTGAATGTCAACTTTGTTGCAAAGAAATTACTTCATAATAGCGGGGTCTCAATAGGTGAAATTTATAAGGGCCAAACAATCAAACGAACCGTGCCCACATAGGTTGCTCAAGCCCTGGCACAAAACATATGCGCATGTGTAATCATTTTTCACATGAATAAAGAGAAGTATGTTTCCTTGCCATTATCTCATGTCTTAGAAAAAGTTTTTCTACTTTGCAACTACGTACTTTCGATATATTATCAAACAAGATCAATGGCCGATCATAACCAGAGTTCAGATAATCACCCCCACACTCGAGTGTCGCGCCTCGTTTTCTGGTAAAATCATTTGACATGTTACAACTCTTTTAAATGAAGGGGTAGGGTGTTAAAAGAGAAGAGTCGCCACCTAAAGATTCTTAAGGTGTGCTAGGGCATCTATTTGCAAATAACTCTATTTTAAGTACTCAACTTCACCAAAGATCGGGTAAGGGCTCAAATTACCTCAAAGAGAAGGTGTTAGGCGCTCTTCAAGGTCCATAATTGCGGGTCCCAACCGAACTTAAGACTATGTGGATTATGTAATTAGGCAAGATGATCAAACAAAGAAAATACAAAGGTCGAAGAATTATACCACAAGGAATTAGTACAAATCTTAGTATGACTATAAGGATGCAGCTACTTTGGTCTAATAGCAAATATATAAAGGATGGGAGGGGGGTTCCTAAATTTTTTAGCCTAAAGGATCACCCCGTGCAACATAAAAAATACTTCGCAACTTCTTTTGGAGAGGAGTTTCTTATATTATTCACCGAGCACAGACTATCATCTCCTGCTACCAGATTACTATGTTGAAGTTATTTACCTAAAGCATTCTAATTCAATTCTAAGTCGTACCCTATGCGTGCGCTACCCATCCCATACTTATGATCCATGAGGCTTTGGACCTATTGTTTGGGTGGTTATAGACTTTACTTAGGTTGCTCAAAAATGATAAAACTAAGTGACATTCAAAACATATAGGGCTTCACGTAAAGATAATTGAGGGCAAAGTTAGCCTCCCCACATAACAACAAATACACGTGGGCAAAATTCATAATATGTTATAGGCAGTTTCAGGTTCAAGGTGTTGCTTTAAATATATAGAATGATTTCTAAGTGACAACACAATTTAAGAAAGTCTCATGGCAGTGCTACTATTCGAATTATCGAGATTACAGATTAAAAGTTATGAAAACCTATATGCAGGATCTCTAAGTGATTCGTGCAATGGGGCAATGAAATCAATTAGAAAATTCATAAATACTCTTGTTTCCTATTGGCATGCTTCCTAAGCGAGTAGCAATATTTATCACTAGGTTCTTCTAATAGTTGGCGGATTTATCACTTATTCCTATAGGCATGTTACCTATAGAGTAGTAAGACAACAGAAGCAACCGATTAGTTAATCAATTAAAGCCTTATAGACATGGTATCTAAATGAGGGTTAGCAGAGCATAAATTAATACAATCCTACAGACATGTTATCTAGTAAGCACACTGCAATTTCACAAATTGAGCGAATAGTTAATGATGCTTCATTCGTATAGGCATGCTATCTAATAACATATAGCAGTAAACATGGGAAAAAGTAAGGCACTTAAATTCATGCTTCTGATAATGTGTGGGCATTAGACAAGTTGAGTAGGTGAAGTGTTTGAATCCCTATAGGCATGATCTCTAATTGTATATAGAAATAAGTGCATCGAATAAAGTAGCAAACAAGCGTGTATACCCTATAATCATGTTATCTACCCATTAATGTTAAAATTAAAGCATCCCAGCCCCCTTTTCATTAATTTACCCACCATTCATTATTGCAGATTATTACATACCACATTGAATGATTACAGGCCCAAATACAAATAAAGAACAACCTAATAACACATTCGGGCATTCAAATATGCTTATAACTTCACACGGGACAGCGGGCCCAAACTCCATGTGCGGACAGTGCGCTCTAGAACCCAAATACTAAAGGCAGGCCCAAACAATCCCAGTAATCAAGCTAATCGATACAAATTAGCCATATGGCCAATAGAACTATGCATTAGAGTAACTTAAACACTTAACTTTCACAACTGAAAGGACATCAATTCCAGCCAATATACAGGGCCATGCTACTTGACAAGCACCAAAAATACATACGGGCAGGTAATTTCAGAAACAACAAGGTTAACAAAGGCAGGATAAGGTACAACCAAACCACTGAAATCATTGTTTCAAAATAAAACCAACTCAAAGAATTGCATACGACTGTCAAAGAAAAATCATACACTTAAAAAAGACGGAATACAACCTTACTATGAGGATTCTAACAGGAAAGCATTGCATAACAATCATAGTGGTAGCATAGCTTGGCAAACCTACTCAGTTGATCATGAGATTTAATAGGATGACACTAAATGCAACACAAGTTTCTATGAACTCATAGGAGGTAAATAATATGTCAACCTTAAGTTAATAAACATACATTAAGACTCATTATTGATGGCAGTATCAACCATGAGTTAGTAGGATAGGTAATTATCAAGACTAGTGCTAATTGATTACATATAAGAAAAGTCTGAACATTGAAATTGACACTAGGAAGTCCTGGGCAACACTTAGCAACATAGAGTCGGGAAAATCACAATGGAGTTACAAGAAACATGTCATGCTATTTTTTAGAGATTCAGGTAGTGATGACATCAAATAAAATACATGATCATTCAAGAATATAACAAGCTACATATGAATGATTCCATTGGGATTAGAACACATTCGGGTCATGAATTAGTTTATTCACAAGAGTTCAGAACAAGGCAGGGAAGTAAACTCATTCCAGACAGCAGATATAAGCATTCAGGTACAAACACATTAGGCTAAATGAGCTTAAGAGAGACAAATTAAACACATGTAATAGACATATCTCAGAGTTGGGAATTTTAGGCAAGTTCATATGCTAGAAAAGTTTAGAGTCACAAAAAAATTTCAGAGCCAATAAGGCTGCAAATAGAGATGGCCTAGAATCATATTGATTCACAAAATTTCAGAGGCATGAATATACAGAATATGATCACAAACGAAAGAGAATGAAATTGTGAAGGCCAAGGAACTTACCAGTTTTTCAACTGATAAATAATAAAACAAGAAGAACAATCTCAACAGTACTCTAAACGTCAACAAAGAGAGTAGAACCCAAAGTCTTCGTGCGTCAGAGTTTCCAAGGGTTTCATATGAACCCCAATGCTCACACCAAGAAAGGTCATGTAGTCAAATTCTGGTGGCTTTAGCTTTCAACCGGTCAAGAGCCAAAGTTTAGAACAATATAGAGTGAAGGAGTAAGAGAGTAATAGTTTTGAATTTTTGTGAATCGCGTCCCCCCAAAAAGGAATTGGGAAGGGGTTTTTATAGTGGTAAGAAACAACACGTAAATAAGGAAATACAATCAATCAAACATAAACAAGGAAAGAAAAACATGCAGAAATCAATTTAAAACGAATTAGGAGAAGAAACCCGGTAAACCCTAGTTTGACTAGAATCAGAAATTGGCCAAAAATCTTGGTGAATCTAAACCTAATAGCCTTGCTATGAACGTATAAGGATGAAATACCGCCCAAATCTTCAAGATTGTGGTCGATTTCCAGTATGATATAGAGATGGCACTTGCAAAAATTAGGCAAGTACCTAAGTAATGCCATAAATGTGTGACCCGTAGCGAAGAAACACAAATAAGGTAAGCAAATAATGGTAAAATCCGATTATCTGTGGTATTAGGAGAGGGAATTCAAGGGAAAGCGGCTAGGGTTTCTCAGAGAAGGAGAGGATGAGAGGGTTTAGTGGCGGCTGGTCGAGAGAAATGGGTCTTTAGGGTTGGGGGGTATATGGAAATGAGTTAGTTTATTAAGGGTCGTTGATCATTTGAGATCAACAGCCAAGATAAAAAGAAGAGTGGGGCGGGTCGTGTAAGGGGGTCCCGACCGGGTTGAAATAAAAGGGGTCGTTTCGTTTGGGCCTGGGAAGCTTAGGGTTGGGCTACTTTGGTTGAACCTCAATTAGTCAAAAAATAATGCTTAATTTGGGCCAGATTTTAAAGTAAGAGATTAAGAGGAAATAATTTAATCAAATAGTTAAATAAAAATATTAAAATGATATTTATACAACTTAATGCTTTAAAACAACAGTAGAAGATTTTTAAAAATGCAAAAAATTATTTTGACCTTACATAAAATGGAAAATGCAATTAAGTATAAAATATAGGCTATTATTGCAAAATTATGTATTTGCCATAAAAAGTGCAATAAATGTAATTATATAAAATGGAGTAAAATATTATAAAATATAAATATGGATGTAAATAATAATTTGGATGATTAAGTCATCATGGAATAATTTAAAGAGGTAATTAGTAAATATTAAAGTAATTTAAATGCGAGAAAAATCAATTTTAAAGCTTGAAAATTATGGAAAATTATAAAAAAATGCTCATATGACTCTTGTAGACTAATTAATGATGCAAAAAGGATATATTGAAAGTATATATATTATTTGAAAAAATGTCAGGGCAAAATTGGGTATCAAAAGCTGCCCCTCTTTACCTGGGAATGATGAACGAGTTGTAGGGTAAAGAATATGATGACCAATTTTGTCCGAAGCAAGTGAGGAATGATGTATTTTGAAAAATGAAGGCTGAACCCTGTTTCTTGAGTTGCCTACATATCCCTAGTGTTACGAGAATCAAGTCGTGTGTAGTTTTGGACCAACAGCGAACGAAACCGATGGAGTTGTTATAAGAGCCATCATATGTTTCGGGAAGGTTCTTTTGGATAGGACATTGTTGTAAGTAAGGATAACTTTGGATGGAGTCATGAATGCGAAATGAACATTACGGGTGTATTACAAGGAATATATCTGAACGGTCATAGAGTAAAAGGTAAGCAATTACGGATCGTGAGTTACGTTTGAAACAGTCAAAGGATGTGAATGTTATGAATGGAAACCGGAGCTAGGATTGCTCCTGTTTATAGAACGGTTACCTCCCGATTTACCTGCAAAACTTAAAACACGGTGCATGCGAATATATATAGGTTATAGTGAAAATTTAAACATGATGTAAATTCCCTTTGGACCATGAAGGTTGTCTTTGGACGTTGAGGATGATGTCCTTAGACCATGATGTCCTGGCCATGAAGCATATGATAAGGAATTCGTAGGCCATGAAATGGTGCCCTCGACCATAAGGATGAGGCCTTTGAACTATGACGCCTTTGAATAATGGTGTGCGGTTTCAAGAGATCCTCAGACCATGGAATGGTGTCTCCCGGCTATGAGGATGATGCCTTCGGACTATGACACCTTTGGAAAAACTGGTGATATTTCAGCCTACGAAATGCAAAGATATGATGCTTGGTCATATGTGAGGACGAGGAAAGTCCAGGCTCAGTCTTGTATGGATGAAGGCAGTGCTTAGCCCTATGTGGATAAAGGGGATAGTGCTTGGTGTTATGTAGTGGAGACTGTGTTTTAGTCCTATGCAAAGAAAAGGCAATGTTTAGCCTTATGTAGGAAATTGAGACAATGCTTAGTTTCATGTAAGGAAAGGAAGTGCTTAGCCTTATGCAATTACAGAGGCAACTCTTAGCCTCACACAAGAAACAAAGATAGTGCTTAGTCTCATGTAAGGAAAGGCAATGCTTAGCCTTATGCAATTATAGAGGTAATACTTAGCCTCATGCAAGAAGTGGAGACAGTTCTTAGTCTTATGCAGAGGAAGGGAGACAGGGCTTAGTCTCATGCAAATAAAAGGTAGTGCTTAGCCTCATGCAATTACAGAGGCAATGCCTAGCCTCATGCAAGAAATGGAGACAATGCTTAGTCTAAGGCAGGGAAAGGCAGTGCTTAGCCTTATGCAATTATGGAGTCAATTCTTAGCCTCATACAAGAAAAGGAGGCAATGCTTAGTCTTATGCAGGGAAAGGCAGTACTTACCCTTATGCAATTATTGAGGCAATGCTTAGCCTCATGCAAGAAATGGAGACAATGCTTAGTCTCATGTAAGGAAAGGGAGTGTTTAGCCTTATACAAGAAAAGTGATAAGTTTTTGTGAGAGAGTGAAGTATTTCATAGCTGGATGTGTTTGCATTTGGCAACTTGTCGTCATGATAGTAGTGATTTGTTGTGCGTATGCATTTGCGAATGTTTATGTTGTGTTTATCATGCCTTCATTCAAAGAAAAATCATGTTTTGTAGGGGGAAGGTGGGTTCATGCTCTTGACTCCCTGCTTTTCCTTCACTCTTGTCTTGAGGTCCTGCTTGAGTTACTTTAGGTAACATCTGGTTGTCATAGAAACAAAGTTTTTGAAACTATGTACGCATTTGACAAATTATTTTCAGAAATATGGTTGTTTGAAATATATAATAGTACGTAAGATCAAATAATTTAGATGAAACGGCGATTGTGACACGTTTACAGAAATTGAAACCTCCTTAATTTAGAATTTTGAGGGTCCTCCTCAAAATTCTGGCGCAGTTTAAGTGCATACTTATGGCAACACGTTTTTGGTTGTTCCAAACATGACGAAGTCGACTGAACATTAAATCTTTCCCCATTTTATAATCATGGGAAAATGAAGATTTTATTAAGATGTGACCAAACCCACAGGTTTGCCTACGTATCCTTTCTTAAACGGGAATCAGGTCAAGCGTAGTTCAGTTACATCAAATAAAGAAATGCAAACAGTCCTAAACATATTATCTCTTGAGTGCATCTGAGTTGATAGGTTTTGGCCAAATCTCTCTGACCATTTTTTCAAGTATAAGTGCTCCTCCTGTTAGTACCCGATGAACCATGTAGGGACCCTGCCAATTGGGTAAAAACATCCCCTTGACTTCATCTTGATTTGGGAATATTCACTTTAGCTCCAATTGCCCCGGTGTGAATTGCCTTGGTCTGACCTTTTTGTTGAAAGCTCTTTCCATTTTGTTCTGGTAGAGTTGACCGTGACATACCGCGTTCATTCTCTTCCCATCAATGAGTTTAGGTATTCGTAGCAGCTCTGTACCCATTCTGCATCACTGAGCTCAACTTCTTGTATAATTCTTAAAGAAGGGAGTTTCTACTTCGACAAGAATAACCGCTTCAGTACCATAAACCAATAGGTAGGGAGTTTCCCTAGTTGATGTGCGAACTGTGGTATGATACCAGAGCAAAGAAAATGGTAGCTTCTCGTGCCATTGTTTGTAATTATCTACCATTTTCCTCAATATCTTCTTGATGTTCTTGTTGGCGGCTTTTACGACTCCGTGCATTTGCGCCATGTATGTTGTGGAGTTCTTATGCTTTATCTTGAAGGTTTCACACATGGCCTTCATCAGATCACTGTTGAGATTGGCAGCGTTATCGGTGATGATTGACTCTGATACCCCGAACTGACAAACAATGCGGTCCCGAACAAAATCTGCTACGACCTTCTTAGTTACAACTTTGTAATATGCGGCTTCAACCCATTTTGTGAAATAGTCTATGGGCACTAGAATGAATCTATGCACATTTGAAGCAACGGGCTCGATCGGACCGTTGACATCCATTCCCCAAGTCGAGAAAGGCTAGGGAAAACTTCTTGCTTTGAGTTCATTGGGTGGTACTCGTCATGTATCTGGCATTGGTGGCACTTCTGAACATACTTGATGCAATCTATTTCCATAATCATCTAGAAAATACCCCTCTCTTAGTATCTTTTTGGATAAGGTGAACCCATTCATGTGCGGTCCGCAGGTTCCGGCATGCATTTCCTCGATAAATCTAGGTGCCTCCTCGGCGTTGACACACCATAATAATCCCAGGTCTGGAGTCCTTTTATACTGAATTTTGTCGCTTTTGAAAGAAATGATTGGCTAACCTTCAAAGTGTGCGCTTCTGAGTATGGGTAGTGTGCTCTATATATTCTCCCTTTGCCATGTATTCCTTGATGTCATTGAACCACGGATTTCTATCACTCTCTTCTTCAACATGAGCACAATAAGATAGCTGCTTATGAATTCCTACTGGGATGGGATCAATGAAATTTTTGTCTAGGTGTTGTATCATGGAAGATAAAGTGGCTATGGCATCTGCGAACTCATTCTGAAAGCACATTTTGCAGGATTCAATTTCAGATTGTACCTTCGAAGCCGATCTAAGAATTTCCTTAGATCCATTATGTGGTCCGTCCTCTTTATAGATTTGATGATAACGTCATCTACGTACACCTCTATCTCCTTGTGTATCATGTCGTGGAAAATGGTTGTCATGGCTCTCATGTAGGTGGCTCAGGAGTTCTTTAGAACAAATTACATCATTTTATATCAATATATTCCCCACGGTGTGATGATGGCCGTCTTTTCAGCATCCTCCTCATCCATCCAGATTTGATGGTATCCTGCGAAGCAATCCACAAAGGATCGATGATCATGCTTGGCATAGTTCTCAATCAGTATGTGTATATTGGGGAACGAGTAATCATCTTTGGGACTCGCTCTGTTTAGGTCTTGGTAGTCAACACATACTTTGACTTTCCCATCTTCCTTTGGAACTGGCACAATGTTAGCCAACCAGGTCGGGTATTCGACCACTCTAAGAACCTTGGCTTTAATTTTCTTGGTGACCTCCTCTTTTATCTTCAAACTCATATCCGGCTTGAACAATCAGAGCTTCTACTTTACCGGTGGACACGTGGGATTGGTGGGTAGCTTGTGAGCCACTATGGATATGCTCAAACCAGTCATATCATCGTAGGGCAATGCAAAGATATCTTCATATTGTTTTAGGAATCTGACATACTCTTCATTCTCTGACGGTGATAGATGGATGCTTATGCGTGTTTCTTTGACCGTTTCAGAATCCCCTAAGTTAACTGCTTCAGTTTCATCCAAGTTAGACCTTGGTTTATTTTTTAAATTTTCCACTTCTTTGACGATTTCCCCAGGTATTATATCATCTTCCAGATCCTCCGAATCACTGTCCTTATGTTGCGTTGTCTCAGTACATGTCACAGTCACAAGTTCATCGGTATAGGTAATAATAATGCCAAGAACTCGACGGGCCCAAGATGGTGCGATAGTCCAGTTCTTGAGAACAACTCTTTCTCCATGGTCTGAATGATAAGGTCTTCGTCCTCCTCCTCCTCAACTATCTCATTGCTATCCATATCTTCTTCATCTAGAAACAACTTCCTCATGCCAACTAAGACTTCATCTTCCTCTGATCTCCACATCATGTCTGCTTGTTGGAATGTCTAATGCAGAGGTGGTACCGGTTGTTCCAGTGGATAATAAGGACCACGCTATGGTGGCAACCATTTTTGGTACTCTTCCCAAGTATATTCATATCCAAGGCCGAAAGTTGTACCATGATGCTACGGTTGTACATGTTTGGTGATCCTTTGAAGGTTTTTGCCGAGACCTTTGCCAGGTTCATACCCTGTCCATAGTAGTATGCTTTCTATCTTATTACTCCAACATCGATCCTTTTTAATTGCGTTGACTCACTCAATGATATGGTACATCTCTCCACCCAACTTCTTCTTATTTTTGATGACGGGAAGGGTCTGATTGGTGTAGATGGGGTTACTTCCATCCCCATGGATAATCACTTCTTGATGATTACATTCAAACTTCACAACCTGATGCAAAGTAGAAGCCACTTCCCCAGCAACGTGTATCCAAGATTTTCCCAATAATAGGTTATAGGTAGCAGATATATCCAGCACTTGGAACTCGACATGAAACCAGGTCGGGCCCATTTGTAGGCTGAGGTTGATTTCTCCGATTATGGCTCTTTGGGATCCATCAAACGCCTTCACATTCATGCTTCCCATCTGTATCTCGTACAAGACTTTACCTAATCTCTTCAGAGTATTTAGTGGGCATATGTTGAGACTGGATCCTCCATCTATTAGGACCCTGGTGATGAACTTATCCTCAAATCGCATTGTGATGTGTAATGCCCAATTGTGACTTAGTCCCTTTAGTGGTAACTCATCTTCATGAAAGGTGATTTTGTGGCTCTCTAGTACCTGCCCGACCATATTGGACATTGATGCGTGGCTAGAATTCATGATTTTAAGCATTATATACCTTGCATTTTATGTGCTTTAATGATAAAAATACACGTCGTATGTGCCTAATGGGGTTTATTTTATGTGTAGGTGAATTGGAAATGGAAACGGAGCTAAACGGATGCAAATACGTC
>ML424518.1:0-36012 GCA_005239525.1 Nicotiana knightiana
TTCTTTGACCAAGCAAGTCTGACCAGCCCGGTCAACATTTTGACCACTTTACCGACCAAATACTGACCAACCTTGGTCGGTAAATTATTTAAAATAAATATTTAATATCTTTCTCCACATTTGCGACCAACTTTGGTCGCCTTTTTTGACCAACCAACTTTGGTCGCAAATAATTGGTCGGGAATTTCCAGATTTCTAGTAGTGCTGACTTCATTAATTATTTTCTATATATATATATATATATATATATATATATAATCTCATAACGGTCCGAGACAAATGAAGAGATCGATATAGCTAAACCAGTTTGTTTGAGAATTTTTAACAAGATAATTTAAGAAAGTAAAAGGAATCTCATAACGACTCGTCTGGAATAGTTCGAAAGCGAGGAATTGTCATTGTTCAAAATGTGCATTTCTCCCTCATCGGAAAGATTTTTATAGGAATTTAAATGATCTTGGGCTAGTTCCCCTTGCCTTAAGATTTCTGATTGAATGTAAAGGCGGACCTATATTATAAAGAGAGGGGTTATGACACTTGAAAAGTTCTGCAAAAAAGATTAACTCAAATAGCGGCTTATCCAATAATTTAAATTAAAAAAGTCGATGAAGGTATAATATATGCATCGTTTATGTATTGTATATGTATAATTATGTTAATGTACAATCTATGTATATAGTTAGAATAAGTGAACAATTAATATGGCAAGTTATTTGTGTTGTTATTACTGAGTTCAAAATCAGAAAAATTAGAGAAACAAGAAAACGTTAGTTCATAAACAAATTGTAAAATAATTCCGAGCCCACTGAATTCACAGTGTGTCCTTAAGGAATTTAATCCCCTCACTGTTGTCCAAGGTATACGGATTAATTCCTCCCAGGATAGAACGGAATAACTATTCTGTGATAGCGGCACTTCAAATCACAGAACTTCAGCGAACTCAACAAACGGAACAAATCACACTTGACACTTATGTTTATTAAGAAAATAATGCAACAAAATAGAAAAGAGGGGAGATGATTTCAGATTTTCCATATTTTAAAAATGAGGCCAAGCCTCTAAATTTATAGACAATGAAAGGGTGAGAAGAAGAGGTGCAATCCAAGAGGTATCTCTTCCATTTTCCATTCACACCCCTTAATAAAAAAGCAACAATCCCCCACATGAATAGGGAACGGACATATGTGGAAAAACATGCATGAAAATACTTGTGTGATTCGCAATTAAGGATTAATCGCATCTGGATAAGTAGGTTTCTCTTTTAACTTTCCGTAGTGAACTTATGTCGGATATACTCGGTCAATCGGTAGATTTGATATCTTTGAACCGTCGAACTTTGGTGTATACCTAGACAAACACAAGTCACACAATCAATCCTTAACCGTCTTTGGTTCTCACGGTAGTGTTCGTTTCAGTCATGAACACCGCCTGGTTTCATGAGTGCTTAGAGAATGGACCTTTACTTTCATTCTCCTTAAAGCGGCTTACACTTCACACTCACATAGGTGATTTCCAAACGTGTAATTCTATAGACACACTATCTGGTCATATCCTGCCAGACTTAGCAAATCATTAAAAAGCTTTATGCTTTATTGACTCATCAAAAAGCCTTAATGCTTTACCTTGATTTCTGACCATTGTCTTCATCACGAGAATGAGTTGAGTTATTTGACAATGTTGAACCGTCATTCATAACTTTGATTGATCTCTTTGAACCTAAATCTTGGGATCTCCAGTCTGCTAGGTAGAGTTACCGCCATGATGACTTGTCCTAGGCCTTAGCCCTATTCCCTTCGATGATCTTTCAACTTCCTCTCTAGATAAACCTTTTGTAAGTGGATCTGACACATTATCTCTTGACTTTACGTAGTCAATCGTTATAACACCACTAGAGAGTAGTTGTCTAACGGTATTGTATCTCCGTCAAATGTGACGAGATTTTTCGTTATACATAACGCTCCCTGTCCGGCCTATTTTCGCTTGACTATATACATATAGGTGCCAAAGGTTTGGGCCAAAATGGAATATCTTCCAAGAAATTCCGGAGTCATTCAGCTTCTTCACCAGCTTTGTCTAAGGCTATAAACTCAGCATCCACTGTAGAGCGGTCAATGCACATTTGTTTGGACGATTTCCAAGAAATCGCTCCTCCATCGACTGTTTAGAATCGATTGAACCGGTGATCTAATTTGCATCACTATACCCCTCTATTATCGGAGGATACTCATTGTAGTGCAAAACATAATTTTGAGTAATATTTCAAGACTCGTTTCATTATCATGAAAGTTCAATGCGAACTTCATTATGTCGTAGACTAATACGTCTCTACTTTTAATTGCATATCAGATTATTGACTACACTTAATGTAACAATAGTATATTATAACAACAGTTGGAATGATTTGCATCAGTTGTGGCCACAACCTTTTAATATCTAACACATTTCGCAATCACTCCACTATTTTCAAGTATTCGTATGTTATTTATTCATACTTCTATATGATATGCAAATTATAGCACCTTCATTCATGAAACAAATCCAACTTGCAATGGATTTTGGTCATGTTCATCTGTTGGTTCACCTCATTATAGACCAGCGTATCAATACATTCATTCATGAATGTCATGTTTATACAAAATATATAAATGCACTTTTCAGGAAAAGTCACAGCCTTCCAGGTGACACCCTTTCATGAAAGAGCTAAACACTATAAATGTTCAAGAAAGAAAAAATCATTTTTGTAATGGCGTAAACAACTTTCGAATTTGTAGTTTCATCACTAGTCATCACTAAGACTGAACAAGTAATGAATTCACCGACTACATTATCAATATCCCTAAGGATTCTTGGAATTCGAAAAAATCATATCATCTAATTCTTCCGGATAATATATACATCCCATCTAACAATAGCTTTTGTTATGCATAAGCTAAATGCTCCCACATTTCACATGTTTCATGTGCCTTTTCTATCAACATATAATCCATATGTAAACAAACAATGACAACATAATTTAGAGTATTCTTAATGTAAATACACTAGTTTGAAACTGTTTGACAACATTTTCTAGTCAAACTTCGCATTCCATTGTTTGAGTGCTTATTATAGTCCATAAAGAGACTTAACACATCTGCACACCTTCTTTTCTTTTTCAGGAACCACAAACCATTCAGGCTGTTCCATATAAATTTCTTACTCCAAATCTCCATTTAAGAAGGTTGTTTTTACTTCCATCTGATGGATTTCAAGGCCATACACAGCGGCTAACGATATTAACATCTGAATAGATGTAATCTTCGTTAGCGACGAGTATATATCAAAATAATCAAGATCTTTTCGTTGTCTAAACCTTTTGACAACCAATCTTGCCTTATATTTGTCAATAGTACCATCACCATTCATTTTCCTTTTGAAAATCCACTTAGAATCCATAGGTTTATTTTCTGGAGGAAGATCAACCATTTTCCCAAGTATGATTACTTAATATGGGTTCTAACTCACTATTGACTGCTTCTTTCCGAGAAAGACATAACTTCTTCCAAAGTTTGAAGTTCATTTTCTAACAAGAATGTCAGAAAATCTGGTGATGTTTACTACGTCAAACGATATGCCTTACTATTTGTTGCATATCTTAAGAAAACGGAATCAATAATTTTCGATCCGATTTTTATCTTTTTGGGTTTAAGAACTTGCACTTTACCCAAATAGCCCCCACACTTGAAAATATTTCAAGTTAGGTTTTCTTTCTTTTCCATTTTTCATATGGAATGGATTGCGTTTTGCTATAGGGAACGCGGATGAGTATTCGGTTAGCTGTAAGCATAGCTTCCTCCCACAAGTTTTGGGTAAACCAGAATTTATCAACTAGGCATTCATCATCTCCTTTAACGTTTTATTCTTTCTGCAATGCCACTAGATTATGGTAACTAAGGGGTTGTCGTTTGATGAATAATACCATATTCCAAACATATTTCTTCAAAAGGAGATTCATATTTGCTGCCCCTGTTACTTTGTAGAGACAACCACAAGAGTTGTTGTTTGTGTCACGACGGAGCCAGAATAAATGGTGAAGCTTTTAATCTTCAAACACCAGAATAAATGGTGAAGTTTTTAATCTTCAAACCAATCTGACACAATCAGAATTAATAAACGGTAAAGTTTTTAATCTTCTAACCGAGTAATATCTGATACCTGATCTAATAAATGGTGAAGTTTTTAATCTTCAAACCGAATAATATGTGACACAATCAAATTTAATAAACGATGAAGTTTTTAATCTTCAAATCGAATAATACATTGGAGTAAAAAATCACTAAGATTTTAATCTCTAGAACGAGTATGAAGTCACTTAGACTTTAATTTCTGACAACTGAGTTGAAAGTCACGAAGACTTTAATCTCCAAGAACGAGTAAAAAATCACGCAGATTTTGATCTCGAAGCAGGAGTAGAAAATCACGAAGATTTTTTTCTTCATAACGGGTGTAGAAAATCACGAGAATTTTAATTCTCTTTCCAAATAGTTTTCCAACTAAACTATTATAATCCCTTAACATTTCAACAATTTGATATATTGTTCTTATCAAACTAACATATGTCTATCTTTATTCACTCTAAAATAATATACATATAAAATAGTATCTTTATGATCCCAAAATAATTTTCAAGTAAAGATGTATGTCTAATTCATAATATCTTACGACCTTGAAAATTATCTCTCACATAATTATACATGCTACCAAATTATATACCAACTAATCAAATTTTATAGCATACAAATATACTTTGAGAATTAGTAGAGTAAAGAAGTAGTTCTTCTTTGCCACAATACAACAAAAAAAAAATATGAAACTTATCTTAAAGTTTCTTCCTTGATGAGTTCCCTTTCTTCTAATGAAATATTCATCACCCTGATTGCATGAGATAAGAAGCACGATTCATCCCCGTCACTCAATTACGTGATTCAATTCAATCGCCTTCTTCGAAATTATCTTGGATCGATCATTTGGAAGTATAACAAAGATGAGTTTCTCCAAGACTTGAATAATTAATCAACAGTCACAGCTTTTCGTATTACTGTGAACATCACCCATGCGGCTTTGTAAAAATATGGTCAGAATTGTTAGAACCACTAAATCATACGAGAATTTCAAGTCAAATAGTTGCCTTGATTTTCATAAAGCACTAGCTTAAAACATCAATGACAAATAGACGATAATTAGTATTCATATCAAGTGCGTAAAAGGCACTTTTGTTTGCATCCTGGGATACGCCGTGTCCAACATTCATACAATCCCTCTCTGAATTTTTCTCTTTCTTGTTTAGTCTCCAACAAATAGATGTTAAGACAAACATCGGAACTAAATATTAATTAAACTCCTTAATATTGTTGTTATTACTGTATTCAAAATCAGAAAAATTAGAAAAACAAGAAAATGTTAGTTCATAAATAAATCGTAAAATAATTCTGAGCCCACTAAATTCACAGTGTGTCCTTAAGGAATTTAATCCCCTCACTGTTGCCCAAAGTATATGGATTAATTCCTCCTAGGATAGAACAGAATAACTATTCTGTGATAGCGGCACTTCAGATTACAGAGAACTCAACAAACGGAGCAAATCACACTTGACACTTATGTTTATTAAAAAAATAATGCAACAAAGTAGAAAAGATGGGAGATGATTTCAGATTTTCCATATTTTAAAAATGAGGCCAAGCCTCTAAATTTATAGATAATGAAAGGGTGAGAAGAAGAGGTGCAATCCAAGAAGTACCTCTTCCATTTCTTATTCACGCCCCTTAATAAAAACACAACAATTTGTGTAAAGAAATGGTGATATATTAGTAGTGACACCTTATATTAAAAAGGTAAATTTTGGTTAAATATAAAAATACACTCATATCGTTTAAATTTTGGGTCCGCCTCTTGATCGAATGTTGAGATTGTTTCACGGAGTGGATGGTACTGGACTTTCAGATTTTTGTTCACGTCTCTTCACTTGAGAAAACATCAGATAGTGCAGAATGCTCCTGCTTCAAAAGGTGTTGGATAAGGTGAACGTGATGCTCAGGTGGGAAACCAACTTCTGGAAATCAAAGAGTAAATTATTATTTGATCAGATTTATATGACAACGTTTGCCCTTAATCAAATTTATATGACAAATCAATGAGGGGTAAATCTCATAGTAATAAACATGAATTAATTACCTAATAAAATGATACTCCCTCCGGTTCACAATAAGTGACCAATTTCTTTTTTTATTTTGATCCAAAATAAGTGTCCAATTATGTGATCAAGAAAGAATTCAATTTATTTTTACAAAATAATCCCTATGTACATATCCCTAAAAGGTTTTCTTACTCCTCATATTGAATGTTTAATTAGGAGTAGTTTAATCATAGTAAATATTTTTGTATAGAATTTAGTATTATTTTAATGGACGTGCTAAAAATAAATTGATCACTTATTATAAACCGGAGGAAGTAAATAGCATTTCTTATATTAGTATACACTAGTAACGGAAAAAAAAACCTTTGTTTCGTCAAAACTTCGACTATTAATTGGGATGCCAATTTTGTCACCATCCATTTCTTGGCATTTAAGCCATGCATCGGGAACCTCGTGGCCAGTTTTGTTCTACTCTCATGCAAAGACACAACCAGCGCAGGCTCCTGAAGAGAGAAGTCCAACGAATGTCAGATGTATTGCCGCGAACCTTATTAAGATCATATTGGTATACTCTCTTAAAAAAGCAAAAATAGATCCCAATAAAAATAAGAGTGAGGTACAATAAAACCATTTCTGTCCACTGCTCTTCTCACGAAGCCGTACGTGGACGTTATCGCTCATACCGCTCCAACACGTGTCTACTTGTGAAAGGAACTTCACATAATACTATCTTTCACCAATGTGACCACAAGAAGCATACTCTTTTTTTAGGTTGTCAAAACGAAAAATTAAATTGGATTGCCCTCCCAAAAAGAAAAGAACCTACTAGGCCACCCCGTCTTTTAGGCGGACACATATTATAAGGAGAGGGGTTACAAACAGCTAAAAACTTAACATAAACTTCATGTATATTTATAAATATCTTCAGAAAATAGTCAAAAGCGGTCATACCAATTTTTATGAATAATAATAAATTTTATATTAAATGTAATAGTGATCCAAATTTTGGGTTTGCTTCAAATTTCACCATCCTCTTTGTCTAAGTGGCAACAAGAAAAAAATGCTTCTCTTCTGTCATGCACCACAACTGACTTTACATATGCAGTCCCGTCATCACTTTTGAGAGTTCATATAGAAAATTACTCTTTTCTCATTTTTCACACATCCTCTTTGAGCGATGTTTTATTTGATAGAAAAAGGGTAATTAGGAGATCTATTTTAGTTTATGATACTTTATCTACTATTTTATTATTACCCCGTGGCTATAAGTATAAGTGCAGTAGAAAAAGCGAAATTAAATCTCAAAAAGAAAATGCTTTATATACTCAGTGTTTACCTCAAATTAATTGGATTTTGAACCTAAATGACTAGTCTTATTTGATTGAGATTGTTCCCTAATTTGGAGGGTCAATCCATCAACAGCCTAACAAAATTTTATGAACACCGTTGTTTTTAAGTTGGATTTTTATGTTCAAATTGACTAATAAGATCTGCTATAATTGACTCTCATGTTGCCAGCACGGTTTTGATTACATAAATTAGAAACATAATGAGATTTTTCCTGTGGGTTCGTACTATTCGTCAAGTAGTACAAGTGTACTATATACAACGGGTACAATTTTTTTTATAATCATCTGGTATTTCAAATGTATTGGCTCGACTAATCAAGATTCGTGTCGTGTAGGATTCATTTGAGGGAAAATCGCTCTATCGAGGATTTTTCTATTCACAAAACTCATATCCTTGATTAATAATAAAGAGAGGATCTCATCCATCCCACCAAATTCCTTAGTGGTACAACAAGTTAAGACCATTTAGATTGGAAAGTATTACATTGACGCCAGGAGTAAAGTTAGGTTGGGCCATCCTTACTGGTACTTTCTATTGAAGATGAGTTAGTTGGAAAGCAAGTTGTGGTTGTGGGACCCACATAATGTTAAGTCGTTATAATCTATGCAGGTGGTTAGGCGATTAGAGTAGTGGTGGTTAGGCGATTAGAGTAGTTAGACCTCAATAGAGTAGCGTGTATAAATATATTGTAATTGTACATAGTTAGATACAATTGAATGAAGAAGATGAAATTAATTTTCCAGAAATTCTCTCTCTAAAGCTCACAACGTCTTCTTCCTTAATTCACTCTCAAAACTAAAGCTTCCATCCATGGAAGTTATCATGGTATCAGAGTCTACGACACGAGTCGTCGGCCAGTAACAACGTCGATTCCTCTTCATAATCACCTCAGTTCTCTCAATTTTGGAGTGAAATTGTCTCAGAGTGATTTGAATCGAAATTAGGTTTTGTGAAACTTGTGTAAATTGCCTGACTTTGCTTCAAATTCTGCATCATTCATGGCGATTAGTGATGAAACCAGCACTATGTCGGTCGGACCTACTGCCGGAACCTCTGATAATGCAGTTGCTCGCAATCACAACAATGACTTCCCCACAGTTGATCACAACCATCCTCTGTACCTACAACCAACAGGCACTCGAGGAAGCTCTTTAATTTCACTTCAACTAACATGATCTGAAAATTATGCAATTTGTAGTAGATCTATGAGAATTGGATTGCTAGGTAAAAGCAAACTAGGATTTGTTGATGGTCGATTCCCTAACTCTAGGTTTGAGCCGGAATTACATGATCAATGAGAGAAAGTGAATGATATCGTCCTATCCTGGATCATGAATGCAGTTCAACCAAGGTTGCCGAGTAGTGTAGTGTATGCTTCAAATGCAAACAAAGTCTCGGAGGATCTAAGAGAAAGGTTTGACAAGGTGAATAGTGCTAGAGTACAATACCTGCACAAGGAAATTCACTCTCTTACTCAAGGGACAATGATTGTGACAGACTATTTCTCAAACTTAGGGATCTTTGGGATGAGTTTGATGCTATAATGTCATATCCTAGTTGTCCTTGTCCTAAATCAAAGAGATATATCGAGCACTTTGAGTACCAAAGGCTAATGCAGTTTTTAACTGGCTTAAATGAATCCTATAGACAAGCTAAGAGTCATATCACAATGATGTATCCTACTCCATCTTTGAACAAAGCATACTCAATGATAATAGATCAGGAGAGCCAAAGGAACCTAGATAATTACACATAAGTGTCATAAATCACTAAATCGGTTGAGACTACAATTTTGTTCAGCAACAAAGGAAGATATCATGCTAGTACCAATTTCAAACTCGTGCCTATAAAAAGTACTCTGATCAGTGAATATTGTCATCTCAAAGGTCACACTAAAGAAAACTGCTACAAGCTGGTAGATTATCCACCAAACTTCAAGTCCAAGAGAAGAGGAGACACTGTTGGGAATACTACCTCCTACACAAATCAGACCAACTCTAACTCCTATGCAAATCAGGCTAGTTGGATGACACCTAATGCAAGAGAGGATACATATGGAGACAACAATGCTGAAATGCAAGGAAATCAACTACATGCAGTCAAAAGAGGTTTCACTTCAATGGCAATGTCAGCATCTCCACAAGCTCCCACTGCCTTCTTTACACCAGAACAGTATCAACAGATACTTCAGCTGCTCAACAAGGGACCATATGAAGGATCCTCAACCAAGGCAGTTGTTGCAGGTACATAAACAGAACTAATGTCTATCTATAATTATAGGGAGTGGATTGTGGACATAAGTGCATCTAATCATATGGCATCTAGCTTACAGATGTTAAAAGTATACATGCTAGTGTCACAATCAGACAGGAGCAAAGTTCACTTACCTACATGAAATGTAGTCTCAGTCACACATAGAGGATTGGCCTCTGTGTTTGAGAACCAAGATATATCTTATGTTCTATATATACCTGAGTTTAAGTTCAATCTTCTCTCAGTGTCCAAACTCACTAAAGAACTGAAATGTTTGGTAATGTTCTTTCCTAACTTCTGCATCTTCCAGGACCTCTTCAGTGGATAGGTGAAGGGGATTGGTAGAGAAAAACATGGTCTCTATGTGTTACAGGAGAGGCAGGATAAAGGATCAAGTCAAGGTTCAAGTCAACAAGTAACTACTAGCACTAGTACAAGTTATTTGAATAAGACTAGTCATGCTCACATGTCTGCTGTTTTTTATTCTAGTAGCCTATGGCACAAGAGACTAGGTCATGCACCAGTAGAAATAATAAGGAAACATGAAGCACATAAACATCTAAAGTGTGATGCACATCAATATTTTATTGTTTTCCCCTTGGCAAAACAAACAAAGTTACCTTTTCAGCTGAGCTCTACTATGTCTAAATCTGGATTTGCTTCATTATGACATCTGGGGCCCTTACAGAGTTTCCACCTATGATGGCAAGAGGTAATTTGTCACTGTTGTAGATGATTATACCTGGTTTACCTGGATACTCCTGATTCAGTCTAAGTTTGACACTATAGTTGTCCTAAAAGAATTCCTTGTCAAAGTACAGAACATTTTTTCTACTTCTGTTAAAACACTTAGAACAGATAATAGCTATGAGTTTTTTAGCACAGAATTCAAGGGACTCCTCTCTACTCTTGGTATTGGATACCAAAGCACTTGTGTGTACACTCCACATCAGAATGGAGCAGCCGAAAGAAGATACTGAATTATCCTTGAAATAGTGAGAGGGTTAAGGTATAAGGCAAGCATCCCTTTAAGGTTCTGGGGTGAGTGTGTCACCATTGTTGCTTATCTACTCAACAGGTTACCCTCTAGGGTGATTGGTTTCAAATCATCATTTGAGATTCTTTATTTGCATGCTCCTTTTATCAGTCATCTGGAGGTTATAGGTTGTTTTTGCTATGCAGCTGTTCCAAGATGTATTGACAAATTTGCCTCGAGAGACATTCCTGCAGTTCTCATGGGGTATGCTCCATCTAAGAAATGGTATAAACTATATGATATCCAGTCCAAGACACTCTTTGTGAGCAGAAATGTGGTGTTTCAAGAGGCTATATTTCCTTTCAAGCAACTGAAGTCTGCAAGCAATCTTGTGTAGTACTAGATTTTTTGTCACCTATGGCATCTTATGACACTATGAATCAGCCAGCTGCTTACTCACATGGTACTTCTAATAACTTAACTCAAGGGGAGATCAATTCACCTTCTCCCTCTACTGCAGTTCAAGAGGAGGCATCCCCTACTGAAACAAATCCAACTCTTCCTAAGTCAATGTATGGCCTTAAACAGGACCCAAGACAGTGAAATATGAAGTTAACAAAAGCTCTAGTGGAGATGGGATTCCAGCAGAGTCACTTTGACTATTCTCTCTTCACTAGAAAAGCAAAGTGTGACGTAGTTGTAATCTTAGTCTATGTAGATGATTTGATCATCATAGGAACCAATCCTAGTCTACTAAACCATACAAGATATGACCTACAGACTAGGTTCAAAATGAAGGATCTTGGGGAGCTGAAGTTCTTATAGGCACTGAATTTGCTAGGTCCAAAGAAGAGATAGTATGCTATGGAGATGATTTCTGAATCTGGCCTAAGTGGAGCAAGGCCTGTTGGCACTCCTCTTGAAATGAACTAAAAACTAACATTATCAAACTATGACATTTGCATGAAAACTAATGCAGCAAATGAGGTGTTGAAAGATCCTAGCAGCTATCAAAGATTGGTAAGGAGGTTGATGTACCTCACTATGACTATACCTGACCTTGCCTTTGCAGTGCAGGTCCTTAGCCAATTTATGCACTGTCCAAAGGTATCACATATTGAATCAACCCTTAGGGTGGTAAGATATATTAGGGTTGAGTCTGGTTTGGGTGTAACGACCCGACTGGTCCTTTTGAGGATTTAAGCTCTGTTCGGCAGCATAAGATCTTGAACAGCTTTGTGTGATAATTTTGGACTTAGGCGTACGTCCGAATTTGGATTTTGAGGTCCATAGGGTGATTTGAAGCATTTCGGCGAAAGTTGAAGTATGGAAAGTGAAAAGGTTTGACCAATAGTTGACTTTGGTGATATTAGGGTCAGAATGCGATTCTGAGAGTTTGGAGCAGCTCTGTTATGTTATTTGGGACTTGTCTGCGAAATTTGATGTCGTTTGGATTCGATTTGATATGGTTCGGACGCTTGGTCTCGATTCTAGAAGTTCTTGAGGATCATGGTGAATTTCATGTGTTTTGGCATCCGATTTGTGGTTCTAAAGGTTATTTTGGTGTTCTGATCGCGCGGGCAAGTTCATGTTAGATTTTTAGACTTGCGTGGATGCTTGGCATGGAGCCTCGAGGTCTCGGGTGAGTTTTGTACGCATTTTGGATTGTTTGGAAGAAGGTCAGAATTTGCTAGTGTCTGATCTCGCATTTGCGAGTTATGGATCGCATTTGCGACCACCGCTTTTGCGGGCTTGCAATCGCATTTGCAAAGAGGCTGGGGATTGGAAGGCTTCGCCATCTTCGCATTTGCAAACTTTTTCATCGCAATTGCGATAGAGGCAGGATTTCTCAGTATTCGCTTTTGCGAAGGATTCTTTGCTTTTGCGTGTTCGCATTTGCGAACCCATTGTCGCAAATGAGACGTCTGCAGCCTGCTAAAAGCTGGGCACCCCGAATCTTAGCTTCATTTTATCATATTTTGAACCCTAGGTCCGAGAGTGGGCGATTTTGAGAGTAGATTTTCATACCAAATCATTGGGTAAGTACCTCTAATAAATTTTCAACTATATTTTGTGATTATATCTTAGATTTAACATCAAATTCATGAGAATATAAAGGAAAATTTGGGGAAAATGGTAAAATCTTTCAAAAATGAAAAAAATGATTATTTGAAGGACGAATTGGTATCGGAACTTGATAATTTTTGTGTGGTTGAACTCGTATCAAAATGGGTGTTCGGATTTTATATATTTTTTCGGGTTCCGAGGTGCGGGCGGGAGAGTTGACTTTTGTTGACTTTTTGCAAATTGTATAAGTATCGTAGCTTTGTTAATTGAAATTATTTCTCTTGCATTGTTTGATGTAGTTGAATCATTTTTGGCTAGATTGATCCGAGTGTTGGTGAATTGGTAAAGGAAAAGCTTAATTGAGTATTGAATTGGCCGAATTGAGGTAAGTATCTTGTCTAACTTTATGTGGGGGAAACCACCCATTATGAATTGAGTTAATTGTGTTATCTTGTTATGTGAAAGACGTGTACGCAACGTGACGAGTGGGTACACAGTCTATATGTGGTATTGACCGATTTAGATTGTCTAGACTCTTTCCATGCTTTTGATTAAATTGTCATAATATGTGGTATCTCGTTGTTAGACTACTCTTACATGCTCTATATGATGTGCTTAGTCCTTATTTGCCTCTTATTTGCTATTTGGATCTTATATTCCTTGGTTTTGTCCTTTTCATTATTATCTTGTTGCCTATTAATTGCTGAGTTATTCTATGACTACGTGCATATTTGCTACGTGTCCAGGTTGTTGTGAATATCTGCGTAGTTATCACGTGCCTTACATGTCTTGTTTTCTTGTAAAGGTTGTTTTATTCCTTTGACTTTTGCGTGGTTCCCTTGTTGCCGTGTACTTATACTCTTGGTTGTAGAAATTCTTGTAATTGAGTTGTTGAATTGTTGTTGTTGATTATATTATTGTATGGGGGATAGGGTTGCACGCCGCAACAGGTGAAATAAGGGAGGATATTTATATTGTGATATTATTTATTGTATGGTGGGATCGGGTTGCACGCCGCAACAGGTGAAATAAGGGTGGATTATTACGGTGCAATAAGGGTGAAATATGATATTGATATTATATGGTGGGATCGGGTTGCGTGCCGCAACATATTATGTTTATTGTTATGGTATTGATGTTTATTATATGGTGGGATCAGGTTGCACGCCGCAACAGGTGAAATAAGGGTGGATTATTATGGTGAAATAAGGATGAATTATGATATTGATATTATATGGTGGAATCGGGTTGTACGCCGCAACATAGTTGTGTATTTGGTATTCCCTGTTTTATTGTATTGGCTTCGCTGCCTTCGTATAAAATTATGAGAATTTGTATTTCTCCAGTTTTCACTGTCTTTTAAGAATTTAGTCATTATAATTGACATTACTGATTTGCCGTCATTTTCTGAGCTCTTTTCCTAATAGTATTATTATGGTGAATTGGTTTTCAAAGTGAATTTACTACGTTGAGTCATTACCTCCTGCCCTGCTGAGTCATTAGTAATATAGTGTTTTAAAATGAGAGAACTAATATCATGCTACCTTGTGTGACTTTAAGTTAGAACTCGCCGTATATTTCAGTATTTACTATTCCTAATGATTGTTATACTTTATTTCAATTGCAACCCCAGCTTAATGTTCTTAACTCGTCTGAGGTTTTTATTTTACTTATAAAGGAATTGTTATTATGTTTTTACTTAATAAATTCTATATTAAATGCAATAGCTATTCGATGTTGAATTTTATTTGAAAATGTTATTTTCCTCACTCAAATGATTTCTAAAACAAAACTCATCTTTCTCGTTGATTTCCTACTTGGCCTTGAAATTTGTAAATTTACTTATGATACATAACTGAAATCTCTCGAACATCTAAATTAGCAATTATCACGGATACTATTACCGAATGGAACGTGGATTTTGCCGTGCAAAGTGAGATGGAAAGATGTGGGCACAAGATGTCGTGTGTGTTAAAGAGTTGGAAGTTGTGGTTTGTGGTATGGGATTACGAGAAATAGAATTATTGGATCGTGTATTAGAAACACTTGTTTGGTTGAGTTGACATTATTTTCCTTACTTGAGCACATTTACACTTAGTTGTACCCCAACTAGGTTGTTGTTTAATTACTTGGTTATTTCCCATCGTCCTTCGTATTTTCCCCTTATCGGCATTTCTGCTTGTAATTTGATTTATTCCTGCAATTTGCATTACTTTGATATCCCTATCTTGTTAGTTTTATGTCATATCCTGCTCAGGTTTATATGTTCGGTAGGTGTCTTGACCTGTCCTCGTCACTATTCTACCGAGGTTAGGCTTGATACTCACTGAGTACCACCATGGTGTACTCATACTACACTTCTGCACATCTTTTTGTGCAGAACCAGGTACTTCGGATCGAGTCGATTTTGAGACTTATGCTTAGTGTGGCTGGAGACTTCAAGGTACACCTGTCGGGCGTTCGCAGGCTCCGAAGTCACCTTCTGTTGTATTTATTCCTTCTTTTTTTTTGTACCGAAATAGTGGTGTATTTATTATGTATAACTACTCCTAGAAAGGCTTATGACTTGTACTACAGATTTTGGGAATTGTAAGTTTTATAGAGAATTCAATTTCTAAAGTTGTTAGACGCTATTTATTGTTGTTACTCAGTGTATGCTAGGCTTACCTAGTCCCTAAGATTAGGTGCCATCACAATACCCAACGAAGGAGAAATTGGGTCGTGACATTGGGTCTCCTGATGCCTGCTAATAGCACAAGCAAACTTAGAGCCTATTGTGACTCAAATTGGGGAGTTTGCTTGCATACCAGAAGATCAGTCACTGGTTATTTAGTAAAGTTTGGGATGCATTGATATCATGGAAGTCCAAGAAACAAGAGACAATTTCTAGAAGCTCAGTAGAAACAGAATTCAGAAGCATGGTTGCATGTGTTGCTAAAGTAACTTGGCTAATATGACACTTTGGAGAGCTTGGAGTTAAGATTGAACTACCTGTTGAGCTACTCTGTGATAGTAAGGCTGCAACCTGAATTGCAGCCAACCCAATCGTTCACGAAACAACCAAACATATATACATAGGTTGTCACTTTGTGAGGGAAAGAATTTTACAAGGAATAATGAAGACTGAAAACATATCTACAAAAGAGCAGTTAGTTGATCTCCTGACTAAGAGCTTGGGCAAGCTACAACATGACTATCTGCTGAGAAGTTTAGGAGTAAAGAACATGTTCAAGCCATCAACTTGAGGGGGAGTGCTGAAGATATGAGTTAGTTGGAAAGCAAGTTGTGGCTGTGGGACCCACCTAATTTTAAGTTGTTATAATCTATGTAGGTGGTTAGGCGGTTAAAGTAGTTAAACCTCAATAGAGTAGCGTGTATAAATATATTATAATTGTACATAGTTAGATACAATTGAACGAAGAAGAAGAAATTCTCTCTATAAAGCTCACAACGTCTTCTTACTTAATTCACTCTCAAAACTGAAGCTTCCATCCATGGAAGTTATCACTTTCCTCTTTGAGGTTATTTTTATTATTAATAAAATAAGCCAGCCAAGCATACTGCTTGATGGTATATTAGCTCAAAAACAAAACAAAAAATCGGTAATTGTGAGGAGCTAGAGAGTGAAGTGACAACGTATAGCAGAAAGAATGAAGTGTTGAATGTTCTCCAACAAAATATCTTGATTAAAAAAGCCAATCGAGTATATTAAAACTCAATTTCGAAGAAGTAAATTTATATGTAGTGACAGTAAATAATCTTACACTCTTTGTCTTTGATTTAATTTAGTCGGTTATATGACGTTCCCTTCTTATTTGAAAAACTACTTATTATCTTTTTAGATAATTTGATAGTATACAAATTTCTCGAATCAGGTATAAAGTTCAAATAGGTACGGGTGTTTTTGGTATGAATTTTCAATATTTTCATATTTTGTTGGCTTATATTTTTTGAAAAATATTTTTCTCATGAACTCATTTTTTTTCGATTGTAAAGAAATAATTTTCCTATCAAAGGAGGGAAAATATTTTTCAGAATTCTTTTTTAACCTTCCCCATCCTATTTCCCACCCCGCCCCACTCAACTCCACCAACCTCATCCCTGCCACCCTCACCCCTACCCTTGAGATCGCCATCGCGGCCCTTAGACCCCGACCACCCTCCCTCGCCCTTACCTATTTCGTCTCCCATAATGTTGCCTCAATTATATAGTTTTAAAAAAATATTTTCTATTACCTAATCAAACACCAACAAATAAATGAGAAAATCAATTATTATCCAAAAAAAAGATAAGAAAAATATTTACACCCTACATGTTCAAAGTTGTTCTTCTGCAAAAAAATAAATAATAATAATTGGTACAAGAAAATTTTATGGAGGTTTCCCCACCTCCACCTCTTCATAGCTCCTCATAATTAATTTGATAGAGGTTCCAAGTTTTTAGTGTTATATACCAATTAAGTTGCACACAGAATTTGAGAAAATCATTCTTGACATCTGTGTAAAGCATAAGTTGGATAGAGACCTTGCCTTAAAACATCGCCCAAGTTCTAAGAACTGAGTTTTTGTTAGATTAGTACAATCATATGTTTTTCACGTGCTCAAAAAGAATGAAAGATAAAATCCCACGTTCGTTTCATATGATATTCACGTGCGTCTTTACCATACAATTCTTCGCCAAACCCCTTTATAATAATGCCAAAATAGAAGTAGTGAACGAATAAAAGGAGGACTATCACATTATATTTCAATTACAAGTTCGTATTTTCCCCTCATTGAAAACGAGACTTGATTTTGGGAGTAGTAAGGATTAGAAAAGAAAAAAAAATATGCAACATGATAATTAATTCCCTCTTGAGAAATATGAAGATTTTCTCCTCTGTACTATTGATTTTCTTATGATATTTGAGGTCCCTATTTTATTTGTGTTTTTCATTTTATTCAGGAAATGCATAGAAAAGTAATTCAAGTAGTAGCACAGTAACGACGATATATGAGAATAAACTTTATTCTTTATAATTTGGTTTTGACTTCACAGTATAAAATCGCATAAAGATCCGAACAAATGAAGGGAAAGAAAGATAAAATAAGCTTGTCCAGTCAGTCGAGAATTTTAAACATAATTATTTTTTTAAAGAAAACGAAGAAAAAAAACAAGAGACGAACGCTCTTAGCTAAAGCTTAACTTGGAGAAGAAGACAAAAGAAGAACTCAGAGAAAACAAAGTTACTGTTTTATTGAAGAAGAGAAGAAAATGAAATCTCTCGATACAAACAAGAAGCTACTGAGTATGTGTAACGACTCCACCGGTCATTTTGCTTTATAAAATCCTGTGCTCCTAAATACGATTTTCGGTATTTGCTTTTATTGATTGATGACTTGCGAGGATGGTTGGTTCGGGATTTGGAAGAGTTTGGATTGGAATTAGACCACTTAGTTCTTTAAGGTTGGCCTTAAAGGTCAAGTTTGACTTCGGTCAATATTTTTAGTGAACGACCCCAGAATAGGAATTTGAAGGTTCCAGTACGTTAGTATCATGATTTTCTACTTGGGCGTATGTTCGGAACGGATTTTGGATGAACCGAGGGCATTTTGGCGCCAAATTGTGAAATAAGATCCTTGAAGTTCTATAATCGAGGTTTGGAACGTGTTTTGAAGATATCGAGGTCCAAACGGAATTCCGAGATCGGGAGTAGTTCTGTAGTGTCATTTATGACTTGCTTGCAAAATTTGGTGTCGTTCCGAGTAGTATAAGTACGTTTCGGCGTGCTGGAAGTGAATTCAAGAACTTAAAATTCATAAGTTGAGTTTAGTTGGTTTTGAGGTACGATTCTTAGATTTAATGTTGTTTCGGGCGTTCCGTAGGTTCGAGCGAGTCCGTTTTATGATTTAGAACTTGTTGGTATATTCGAACATGGCCTCGGTGGCCCTGGATGCCATCCGGACGTCGCGCGAGGCGAGTCCCAGCTCAAGTAAATTGTTGGTGCACCAGTTCTGGTACAACCGCACCTGTAGTTGGCCAGCCGCAGGTGCGAGACCGCAGAAGCGGTCCAAGCCTCGCAGGTGCGGTCCTTGAACGGATGCCAAAATTCGCAGATGTGATTCCCCCTTTCGCAGATGCGGGCACCCCTTCGCAGGTGTGATGCCTGCCAGCCTCCCTCTTTTCCGCAGATGCGAACGACTGTCCGCAGAAGCGAGACCGTAGGTGCGGTCCACGCGCCGTAGGTGCGAAAATCGCTGAAGGCAGTGACCTTCATTTAATACGGGAGTTTGTCATTTTTGACTCACTTCACTCAACTCTTAGGCGATTTGGGAGCTGCAAAAGGGGAGATTTTCACCTAGCTTTGTGAGTTAAGTAATTCCTACATCATGTGAGTTCAATACATAGTTTATGGGTAGATTTCAACATGTAAATTAGTGAAAATTATAGGTTTGGAGTAAAACGTAGAGTTTTGATAAAAAGAAAGATTTAACCACGAAATTTGTGATGAAATCTAGTAAAAATCATATATTATTGATCCTTAAGTTATGGGTAACAACTTCCTCCAAGAATTTTCAAAATCCGAGCATGTGGGCCCGGGGGTGAATTTTAGGAATCTTGCAAATAGGCTTGGGTAATCATTTAAATTGTATAATTATGAACTTTTGAGCATAGATTGACTAGTTTATGTAATGTTTGACTAGTTTCGAGTTGTTGGGCGTCACATTTGGAGGTTTGAGCGCATTCTTGAATCGGGAAGTAGGTTTGATACGAGGTAAATCTCCTTTCTAACCTCGTAAGAGGGAACCTTCCCCCTAGGTGTAATAATTGAGCATGTGAATAATTGTGGGGGACTACGTACGTACTAGGTGATGAGGGTCCGTGCGTAGTGACTATTCTTGCTATGTCCGGGTAGTTTAGGCTTACACCATGCCTTGTGAACATTGTTAATTGATTTATATGCGCTATCATCATTGAGTGAAAGTGTGATGACCCAAAAGGTCATCCCATATATAATAGCTAATTCTGTGTTTCGAGGTCGTGAAAACGTCCTTCTATCTCACCTCGTTTTACGTGCGTGGCTTGGGCGTGTAGCCGGGAAGCCTTTATGTGCAAAACTGATAAAAATAATAATTTTGTATTAGAAAATTTAATAAAGTTGACTTCGGTCAATATTTTTGGTAAACGGACACGGACCCGTGATTTGACGGTCCCATAGGGTCCGTAGGAAAATATGGTACTTGGGCGTATGCCCGGAATCGAATTCCGAGGCCCCAAGTCCGAGAAATGAACTTTTAAAGAAATTATTTTCTGAAAAATATAAAGGCTTTTGAAAATGAAATTTGATGTGAAACCTGTGTTATCGGGCCCGTATTATGGTTCCGAAGCCCGGAACAGGTTCAATATGGTTATTATGTGTTATCTGTAAAATTTGGTAAGAAACGGACTTGGTTTGACGTGTTTCGGATCAAAATGGGAAATTTGAAAGTTTATGAAGTTTTGAAATATTTCATTGATTTTGAGGTTTAATTCGATGTTTTTGATGTTAATTTGGTGCTTTGATTACACGAATAAGTCTGTAGGGTGTATTTGAGGTTGTGTGCATATTTGGTTTTGAGCCCCGAGGGCTCGGGTGAGTTCCAGGTAGGTGTCGGAATGTAAAACTTAGGAAAAATCTGGTGTAAAATGGGCTTTCTGATGTCTGGTGTGTTACACTATGCGATTGCATAGGTATAGTTGCGATCACATAGTAGTGTGAGTGGGGGGGGGTGAGATTGTTGCCCTATGCGATCACATAGGCCTAGTTGCGATCGCATAAGGGGTTTAGGCAAAATAGGGGGCTGGGTAGTACCCTGTGCAGTCGCACTACCTGATACGCGATCGCAGTGCTTGGGGTCCAGTCCTCTATGCGATCGCATACACCACTCCGCGATCGCATAGTACCTTTTTGGCCAACAACATTTTCCTTCTATGTGATCGCACCCTTGTGTCCGCGATCGCAATGCTTTAAATCACTAGGCAGAATATAAACTTCCAAAAATCTAGGTTTCACCATTTTTGACATATTTTGACTTCTAAAACTCGATTTTGGGCGATTCTTTGAGAGTTTTTCACACAAATCGAATGGGTAAGTGTTCTTCCACTAGAATTAATTATATTTCATGAATTAGTTCTTGTTTTCATCATTTAATTTGTGTTTTGGGTTGAGGAAATTGTGGGTTTTGAAAGAAAACTTCAAAAATGTAAAATCATGATTTGAAAGACCAAATGTTATCAGAATTGGATAAATTTAGTATGGGTGAAATCGTATCGGGGACATGTCGTGCCATGTTTATGTTATTTAGCACGAGGGGACATGTCGTGCCATGTTTATGTTATTTAGCACGAGGGGACATTCCGTGCCATGTTTATGTTATGTTAGCACGAGGGGACATGCCGTGCCATGTTTATGTTATTTAGCACGAGGGGACATTCCGTGCCATGTTTATGTTATGTTAGCACGAGGGGACATGTCGTGCCATGTTTATGTTATTTAGCACGAGGGGACATTCCGTGCCATGTTTATGTTATGTTAGCACGAGGGGACATGCCGTGCCATGTTTATGTTATTTAGCACGAGGGGACATTCCGTGCCATGTTTATGTTATGTTAGCACGAGGGGACATGTCGTGCCATGTTTATGTTATTTAGCACGAGGGGACATTCCGTGCCATGTTTATGTTATGTTAGCACGAGGGGACATGTCGTGCCATGTTTATGTTATTTAGCACGAGGGGACATTCCGTGTCATGTTTATGTTATGTTAGCACGAGGGACATGCCGTGCCATGTTATGTTATGTTAGCACGAGGGGACATTTCATGCCATGTTTATGTTATTTAGCACGAGCGGACATTCCGTGTCATGTTTATGTTATTTAGCACGAGGGGACATTATGTGCCGTGTTTACGTTATCTAGCACGAGGGGACATTCCGTGCCGTATTTATGCATTATTATTTTTGTTGCTCCTGTTTGCTATTTACTGTATTTATTGGCAAGATTTGATATTCTTCTTGTACTGCATGGAAATTTCTGAGTTACGGACTGAGTTCCGGTGGATAAATCTTGAGGAGATTTTTGATCAAAGGATTTTATTGAAAAGTATTATTGAAAAAGTAATGGTTTTGAAATTATTATATTTGAATGACTTTTACATCGAAGGTATATTTGAAAAGCACCAGTCTTGCCTAAAATGATATTTGGAAGTCATTTATTGGGAAAGCCTCTTTGGAAAACTTCATATTTTGAAAGAAACTATATTTTACGTAATTCTCTCTATTAATTATACTTATATCTACTTTTGGAGAGAGTG
The DNA here is from genome assembly GCA_005239525.1 of Nicotiana knightiana. NCBI lineage: Eukaryota > Viridiplantae > Streptophyta > Magnoliopsida > Solanales > Solanaceae > Nicotiana > Nicotiana knightiana. The sequence continues at coordinate 22,147 of ML424518.1, forward strand.
TATTTTCAAAGTAAACTCTTCCATACTAAAATGATTTTATTTGCAAAAGTTTTTCATATGAACTGTTCTGTAAAGGTTTCTACCAGTTATGGATTTTAATGGCTAAGGCTCGATGTGAACAAACCGACGTGGAGTTGAGTTATCGGTGTTTTCTATTGTATTGTGTTTCCTTTCGATTCCGCTTGTTTTGTTGTCCATCTTTCGGTGTATTTTTTTGTTGTTTCGTGATTGATTTGTGTAATTTCCTTCCGCTTTATATTGTCATTGTTGTGAATTATTCCGTGAAGTCTTAGATAGATGCAATGTTCGTTCATTTCTATATTCATGTTATTTATTTTGTAGACCAGTGGTGTCTTGACTAGTCCTCATCACTATTCCATTGAGGTTATTCTTGATACTTACTGGGCACCACTGTGGTGTGCTCATACTACACTTCTGCACATTTTTGTGTGCAGATCCAGGTATATTTTGTAGTAGCTGTGCGGATGATTGCCGAGGAGACTCAAGGTAACCTGTTGCTGCGTTTGCAGGCTTCGGAGTCACCTTCTTTGTATTTATTATTCATACACTTTTGTATTTATTTCCAAATAGTTGTACTTAGAAGTTGTAGAAGAGTCGTAGAGCTTATGACTTGTACTACCAGTTTTGGGAAAGTTTGTATATTGGATTGAGATTCTATTTCAAGGCTGTTAGTTTTTCTTTTATTTTTGTTGTTATTCAGTAACTGCTAGGATTACCTAGTCCCTAAGACTAGGTGCCATCACGATACCCAACAGAGGGAATTTGGGTCGTGACAAGTTGGTATCAGAGCTCTAGGTTCATAGGTGCTACGAGTCATAAGCAAGTTTAGTAGAGTCTTACGGATCGGTACGGAGACGTCTGTACTTATCTTCGAGAGGCTACGGAACTATTAGGACAATTTCACTTCCTTCATCCCTATCGTGCGAGTTTATTGATCTTGAAGTTTGAAATTATCATTCCATTCTCTCACCGATGGTGAGGACATGAACGGCGGTTCCTGATGATGTTAACCCGAAGCAAGTGTCGCAAGGGTCTGAGACAGAGGCCAACGAGGAGTACGTGTCGCAGTTAAGATGCCTATCAGAGCAGCCGTTGAGGTGTCGCTAGTAGTTCTAGTTGGGGGATAGGTACTGGGGGTGCCTGTTGCTACCCCGGACTTCAGTAGGCCTGGGTATAGTTCTGAGTATAATTGGTACATCAACTCGGGCAGGATTGATTCTAGTGCACCAATTGCTTCACAGATCAGGGGAGGAGTTCATACTCCTACCGCCTACACTCCAGAGTAGCGAGATCATGTTGGTCAGGTTCCAGTTGTCATGGCAGCACGACATCTGGCTTCAGTTCAGCCGTGGTTAGGGTAGCAGCATCGGAGGAAGAATACCTTGAACTTGATAGGTACAGGAAGTACCACCCTTCTATCTTTCAATGGATTGGCGGCAGATGGTGCCCAGGGTTTTCGGGAGGAGTGTCACTATATTCTTCATACTTTGGGTAATGTGGAGATGAGCAGGTTGCTTTGTCACGTCTCAGGTTCAGAGTAGTGGGTGGATCAGTGGTGGCGGCATATGAGTTGGGGTGACCTGGCCGAATTAGCTTCACTAGCATGGATTCAGTTTTCGGAGAGCTTTGAGGGAGGTTGCGCCTTGGTTCCTTCGGGATGTACGATGCGCAGAGTTTGAGCAGTTGCGTCGGGGTGCTGTGTCACTATTGGAGCATGTTGTTAGATTCAGTGAGTGGGTCAGACATGCACCTCGTATGGTTGTTTCAATTAGGATATGAGTCCGTAGAGTTTTGAGAGATTCAGGCATGATATTCGGTTTAGCGGGACTCGAGAGATAGAGTATGATGCCTCATTTCAGCAGGTAGTAGGGATCGCTCGCCGGTTAGAGCGCATGTGGGATCGGGAGCGAGAGGACAGACGAGATCAGAGAGAGAGTTCAGGGAGGCAATGAGGCCTCGTAGATCGGAGGAATCGACTGGTCCGTATTATGGGGGCAAGGTACGACACGGTAGAAGTTTTGTGGGTCAACCAGTTCAGTTTGCGTTACCACCTTCGCATGGGATTTCAGGTAATCATGGGTCTCAGAGGATTCGTATTGTGTGTTTCCACAGCCATGTCGGCAGCGAGATTGTTTTCAGTGTGGAGATGTTAGCCAAAGGGTGAGAGATTGTCCTAGGATTCAGGTAGGTGTGTGGTAGCGGGGTATTTAGGTGAGTAGAGGGCACCTAAGAGGGGGAGGCCCGACCCGTTGATGTGTTGCATATAGTAGGCCGGAGGCCGATGTGCCAGATATTATCACACATGTATGTTTTGATGTGTACAGAGGGGAACCAATTGTATTTCATTATAACTCTGCTGGTCGGAACGAGTTCCCTTATTTGTTGTTTCATTTATGAATGAGTTCCATGTTTTGCACTCCATTTTGTGTTTACTTTTGTTGGGAGATTCTATGAGTAGTAGCCCGTGTCTATCGCTGTTTTATTCATTCTTGATAGTAGTGAAACTGGCAGTGAGTCCTTGTTGTTCTTCGTGGTAAGCTTTATGTGATTTTCCTAAATATTTTGCTTACGATTTGTGATTTGATACTCCATCGAGATGTGAGTTCGGTTAGCGTTATGATTTTATTAGCTGAGATGAATTAGTGGAGGAATTTCAATTGGTATGATATATTTTCGGTATGTGATTCAGAGTTGAGGACGAGGTCTTCCTTACCGGTAGGGCAATCTTCTCTTATGGCCTTCACCCACTACTCGGAGTACCCTCCCAAAAGGAAAAAGATGTGTCTGTCAGGTTCGGTTCTTCTTAGTTGGGTTGGGCGGGTTCGACCAGGGCCTCGTGATATTTGTGATTCGATATGTTTGGACCAGGCTGAGTACCGCAGTGGAAATTTTATCAGGATGGTATCCTTGTGATTTGTTCATATGCTTTGCTTCTTCCTTGTTATATTGCTTTTAGTAAGTCGGTGTTGATAGAGAGTTGTGTCTATGGGCTTGTTTGATAATTCCTTTATATGTTTCCATTTTCATATTGAGTCATTTCGTTATATGTTTTCTTTAGTTTAGTTTGCGGGATATGTGCCAGGTGGTGTCAGTTTTGGCTGGTGACTCGGGTGTTTAATAATGAAGACTTCGTGTTCATTGCATCATTATCAGTGTTATGGGGTTTGGGAACAAAGTTATTTCAGATGTGGGGCTAATTGCTAATGTCGAGTTGATTTCGGGCAGCTATTGTGNCTAATGCTGGATATGGATTTAGAATCGGGTCTTTTGTAAATGAGTAGAGGGTGAGAAATAGAGGTAGGAGGCTTATCAGTGGTGATGTGAAGGCTATATTGCAGTTGTGATTGTTTCGTCAGGCTTTCGTGGATTGGGGTGACGTGGGATCACCCGCGAGTATGTGTTAGAAGTGTACAATCAGTGATTGGATGAGCAAGGTGAATCCTGGCACGTTCGAGGACGAACATTTGTTTAAGAGGGGGAGGATGTGATGACCCAAAAGGTCATCCCGTATATTCTAGCTAATTCTGTGTTCTGAGGTCGTGAAAACCTCCTTCTATCTCACCTCGATTTGCATGCGCAGTCCGGGCGTGTAGCCGGGAAGCCTTTATGTGAAAAACTGATAAAAATGATAATTTTGTATTAGAAAATTTAATAAAATTAACTACGGTCAACGTTTTTGGTAAACGGACTCGGACCCGTGATTTGACGGTCCCGGAGGGTCCGTAGGAAAATATGGGACTTGGACGTATGCCCGGAATCGAATTCCGAGGTCCCAAGTCCGAGAAATGAACTTTTAAAGAAAATTATTTTCTGAACAATATAAAGGCTTTTGAAAATGAAATTTGATGTGAAACCTGTGTTATCAGGCCCGTATTATGGTTCCGGAGCCCGGAACATGTTCAATATGGTTATTATGTGTTATCTGTGAAATTTGGTAAGAAACAGACTTGGTTTGACGTGTTTCAGATCAAAAATGGGAAATTTGAAAGTTTATGAAGTTTTGAAATATTTCATTGATTTTGAGGTTTAATTCGATGTTTTTTATGTTAATTTGGTAATTTGATTACACGAATAAGTCCGTAGGGTGTATTTGAGGTTGTGTGCATATTTGGGTTTGAGCCCCGAGGGCTCGGGTGAGTTCGGAGTAGGTGTCGGAGTGCAAAACTTAGGAAAAATCTGGTGTAAAATGGCTTTCTGATGTCTGGTGTGTTACACTATGCGATCGCATAGGTATAGTTGCAATCGCATAGTAGTGTGAGTGGGGGGGTGAGACTGTTGCCCTATGTGATCGCATAGGCCTAGTTGTGATCGCATAAGGGGATTAGGCAAGATGGGGGGCTGGGTAGTATCCTGTGCGGTCGCACCTCCTGATACGCGATCGCAGTGCTTGGGGTCCAGTCCTCTATGCGATCGCATACACCCCTCCGCGATCGCATAGTACCTTTTTGGCCAGCAGAATTTTTCTTCTATGTGATCGCATCCTTGTGTCCGTGATCGCAATGCTTTAAATCACTCGGCAGAATATAAACTTCCAAAAATCTAGGTTTCACCATTTTTGACATATTTTGACTTCTAGAACTCGATTTTGGGCGATTCATTGAGGATTTTTCACACAAATCGAATGGATAAGTGTTCTTCCACTAGAATTAATTATATTTCATGAATTAGTTCTTGTTTTCATCATTTAATTTGTGTTTTGGGTTGAGGAAATTGTGGGTTTTGAAAGAAAACTTCTAAAATGTAAAATCATGATTTGAAAGACCAAATGTTATCGGAATTGGATAAATTTAGTATGGGTGAAATCGTATCGGAATGGGTAATCGGAATTTGTAAAATTTGTCGGATTCCGAGGTGCGGTCCCGGGGGTCGACTTTTGAGTCGATTTTCATAATTTTGTAAAGTTTGAAACTTTATTGTTCGGGGCAGTTCCTTATACGTTTTATGTGTATTTTGAAGTTGTTTTAGTTGATTTTGAGCCGTGCGGAGGTCTTTTCGCCCGAGAAGTCTATTTTTGAGTACCGGGATGTCGTCTTTGAGGTAAGTATCTTGCCTAACCTTGTGGGGGGGACTACCCCTTAGGATTGAGTCTTCCTTGTTGATTGTAGTCCGAGTATGCGAGGTGATGAGTGTGTACTCGGACTTATTTGCAATTAGAATGGCCTTTTAGGATTCGTAGGTTCTTATATTACCTGTGTATGATTTGTAATTGTTACATTTGAATCCTTGGTTGTTAATTTCATCCCTTCTTGTTTATATTAGAATTACTTTTTTTTTATTCCTTCGTTGGCTATTTGACTTTACTTGAATTAACTGAATATTCTACTTCTCTTATCATCATGCTATATTTTCTTCCTAGCTTGTCTAATTGACTATAATTAGTGTCATCTAGCCTTATAGTTGACTAGCCATAGTTGGAACATCTATTCGTTGGAGTCAAGCATGCCCGTGAGTCTTACATTGTGATTTATATGACTATTCCCTTAAGTGCTACTTAGGTCTAGCTATTAGACATTTATGTTATTGGCATTTCCTTGATGTTGCCTATTACTGGGCCTTTGTTGAAGTTGAGTTTATTCCGTGAAGTTAACTATTTAGGTGAGATTGGTTATAGTTGTTTCCCTTATCGGGATTGTATGGTTTCTCTTATTATTTTTGTTGATGATGTTATTTTCCTTGTTGACTCCCTTGCCGGGATGTTATGGTTTCTATTACCGCTTATGTTGTTAATGATACTGTTTTCATTGTTGACTCCCTTGCCGGGATGGTATGATTTCTATTGTTGTTTATACTGTTGATGATATTGTTTGCGTCGTTGACTCCCTTGCCGGGATGTTGTGATTTATGGTTCTTATCGTTGATTTCCCTTGTTAAATTGTTGTTTATGTTATGTTAGCACGAGGGGACATGTCGTGCCATGTTTATGTTATGTTAGCACGAGGGGACATGCCGTGCCATGTTTATGTTATTTAGCACGAGAGGACATTCCGTGCCATGTTTATGTTATGTTAGCACGAGGGGGCATGACGTGTCATGTTTATGTTATTTAGCACGAGGGGACATCCCGTGCCATGTTTATGTTATGTTAGCATGAGGGGACATGTCGTGCCATGTTTATGTTATTTAGCACGAGGGGACATTCTGTGCCATGTTTATGTTATGTTAGCACGAGGGGACATGTCGTGCCATGTTTATGTTATTTAGCACGAGGGGACATTCCGTGCCATGTTTATGTTATGTTAGCACGAGGGGACATGCTGCCATGTTATGTTATGTTAGCACGAGGGGACATTATGTGCCATGTTTCTGTTATTTAGCACGAGGGGACATTTCGTGCCGTGTTTATGTTATTTAGCACGAGGAGACATTCCGTGTTGTGTTTACGTTATCTAGCATGAGGGGACATTACGTGCCGTATTTATGCATTATTATTTTCGTTGTTCCTGTTTGCTATTTACTGCATTTATTGGCAAGATTTGATATTCCTCCTGTACTGCATGGAAATTTCTGAGTTACGGACTGAGTTCCAGTGGATAAATCTTGAGGAGATTTTTTATCAAGGGATTTTATTGAAAAGTATTATTGAAAAAGTAATGGTTTTGAAATGATTATATTTGAATGACTTTTACATCGAAGGTATATTTGAAAAGCACTAGTCTTGCCTAAAATGATATTTTGGAACTCATTTATTGGGAAAGCCTCTTTGGAAAGCTTCGTATTTTGAAAGAAACTATGTTTTACGTAATTCTCTCTATTAATTATACTTATATCTACTTTTGGAGAAAGTATGTTTTCAAAGTATCTCTTCCATAATAAAATAATTTTATTTATAGAAGTTTTTCATATGAACTGTTGTTTAAATATTTCTACCAGTTATGAATTTTAATGGCTAAGGCCCGATGTGAACAAACCGACGTGGAGTTGAGTTATCGGTGTTCTCTATTGTATTGTGTTTCCTTTCGATTCGGCTTGTTTTGCTGTCCATCTTTCGGTGTATTTTTGTGTTGTTTCATGATTGATTTCTGTAATTTCCTTCCGCTTTATATTGTCATTGTTGTGAATTATTCTGTGAAGTCTTAGATAGATTCAACGTTCGGTTATTTCTATGTTCATGTTATTTATTTTGTAGACCAGCGGTGTCTTGACTAGTCCTCGTCACTAATCCATCGAGGTTAGTCTTGGTACTTACTGGGCACCACTGTGGTGTGCTCATACTACACTTCTGCACATTTTTGTGTGCAGATCCAGATATATTTTGTAGTAGTTGTGTGGATGATTGCCGAGCTGACTCAAGGTAACATGTTGTTGCGTTCGCAGGCTTCGGAGTCACCTTCTTTGTATTTATTATTCATACACTGTTGTATTTATTTCCAAACAGTTGTACTTACAAGTTGTTGAAGAGTCGTAGAGCTTATGACTTGTACTACCGGTTTTGAGAAAGTTCGTATATTCTGTTGAGATTCTTTTTTAAGACTGTTAGTTTTTCTTTTATTTTTGTTGTTATTCAGTAACTGCTAGGCTTACCTAGTCCCTAAGACTAGGTGTCATCACGATACCCAACGGAGGGAATTTTGGTCGTGACAGAATGTTTATATCAATATCTTAAGAATTTAAAGGTTTCAAGTAAGTCATTAATTTGAAAAAATGAATTGAGAAGAATGTGTTGTGTTTATGTGAAACCGTTTCGCAATCATATTCCGCGAGCGGGGTGATTTCTTCTACTACTCTCATGGGAGCGGGTCGTTCGCCTCGACAGGTTAATAGATGCATCTATGGTTCGCGTCGTTCGACTTTTCACTGTGCACATTTACTTTTATGTTGGATCGGGTCGTACGTCCTCGGCATATTATGCGCATGTTAATTGCTTGGTATTTTCCTGTGATTATTAAACCGTTAAAAGAGCCATGAAAAATAAAGTAGTAATCTGTTTGATAGGAATTGACACATAAAAATACGTGTGAAAAGATTTGATGTTTCTTGTTCTTATTGTTATTCATATTTGATACTCATGCTTAGCCTTATATTTAGATAAATTATTTTGGCCTAGTAAGTGTCAAGTCGACCTATCGTCACTACTTCTTCAAGATTAGACTGGATATTTACTGGGTACATAATATTTATGTACTCATGCTACGCTTCTGTACTTAATTGTACAGGTTCTGAGGCAGGTGCATCTGGTTATCAGCCGGAGCACGTTCTTGACTCCACAAGATTCAGAGATTCCACGGTGAGTTGCTTCTCTTGACGCCGTTCAACAGCACGTTGGAGTCTTTCCCTTTTGTTATTCTGTCTATATCCTCTCAGACAGTAGGATAGATGTATTCTTTTGATTTCCTTCTACTGGATGCCTATATACTTGTGACACCAATTCCTGGCACACACATTGGTAGACCATTCTTTTGGACATGTAACTATTTAAAACTTAACTTTTGGTCATTTCGATCAAATTTCCTTTTATGCTTGTGATTTTCTCATGCTCGCGACAAGAACTCAAGTATTGTTACTAAAGTTTTATAAAATTAAATGAAACTCACTAGACCAATTGTATTGGCTTGCCTAATATCGGCGTTGGGCGCCATCGCGGCCTAAATTAGGATTTGGGTCGTGACAACTTGGTATCAGAGCCAACATGGCCCGAGAGGTGGAGATGCGGACTCCTTATCATCTAGTAGTGGAGATCGCCCGCAGGATTGAAGGCTATTGTCTGAGGGGTAGAGAGCAGGGACAGCAGGATAAGAGAGCTCGGACTTCTGGAGACTTTAGGGGTGCCTCGGTTAGGGGCAGAGTTCAGTTTGGGAGGGGCCAGCCCAGCAGGCCCCCATATTCAACACCACCACCACCTCCTCGAGGCGCTCCTGTGAGGCTTTATTTCAGTGCCATGTCGGAGAGTTCTTGTCATCCGCCAGCTATTCAGGGTTCCTCCAGCGAAACAAAACTTCAACTCCTAGAATTAAGTTATCTTTGAAGTATTATAAACTTCACATTTAATAGCATCATCTATTTAACTCTCAAAATTTTTAAAAATTGCAACGTCTCCAAAAATCACTGAAGAATTTATAGAATTTTTATCAAAAAACACAAACACATTTTCAAAAAACCTAAAAACACAATCGTAAAAGTAAAACCTAGAAAACTAATGCACTAATCAAAGTAAACTCTAGAAAATTATTTTACCACAAATAAAAAAGAAAAACGATTCAACTAGCATACTATCAACATAAAATCCAGAAATTAAATTATAAAAATAATACTAAAATAAGACCCCCATACAAAGTTAATGCAATGTACAAAAGTAACCCTTAAAATCGTACATGTGATTATACGTAATTTTGTTGGGGAACAAACAGTTGCAAAATCAAGAAGAATAACGAAAATCGTTTGATTTCAGAGAAGAACAAATCAAAAACGCGAAGAAGGGGAGAGAGAGAGAGACAGAGACCATAGTGGCGTATACTTGGAGAGAAAGTAGTCTTTTACTAAAGACGGGCAAAATCGTCAATGCTTTTAACAAAAAAGGGTACGGATGCAAACAGAAAAATAAAGCGGGTACAGGTTAAAAAAAAGGGTGACCAAATAAGGCGTCCCATACAAGTTTTACCCGAATAAAGGTGTCAAACGGGTGGGCCGGATTTCCTAAAAAAAGTGAACGATCGGTCACCAATCCGGGCGGTTACCAGTTTTTCCAAACCGAATTTAACGGGTCTGGTCCCATTCGGTGAAATATTGAACCGGAACGGTTACGGGCCTAAGGGGTCGGGTCGGTCCGGGTTTTTCTTTCTGGTATTTTGTATAACTATCGTACTTTAATTAATATAAAGTAAAAATAACAAAAACACAATCTTATAAAAAGAGTGTTTGAATAAAGGATGCAAAGGCTTTAAAATTCTTATATTTGAATCTATCATTAAGAATTTAAGATAATAGAATACAATGAAGATGGAAAACAATTGCACTCATAAAAAGAGCGCACTCTAGAAGCACGAGCATGATTTAACTTGAATTGAGAATTTGAGTTTGAGAAATGAGAGATGAGTGGGGGGGGGGGGGTATTTGTAGTTTTTCAAAGGGAAAAATTAGTAATTACTAAAAGTGTTATTTTTTAAAATAATTGCCAAACAAAGGGCTCTGCTTGCAAAATATCCGTTGGACAACGGTCAAATTTGAAGTTGACCGTTACCAACGGTCAAATGAATTTATTTTAAAAAAAACAGAAAACAGTCGTTGAATCGGTCCGGGCAGATCTGGTTAACCGGCTCAACCGTGGTTTTCCTTGACCGGTTTGACCTGTACGGTTAACCGGTAATGAAAATATAAACGTCCCAACCCCCTAAACACCCAAACCTAGCCCTACTCGACCCCCTACCAACGGGTTAATACTGGTCTGGGCCGATTCGGAACCGGATCAACCCGGCCCGTTAAACATCCATACCTCCGATATCATATGACTATATAAAAGTGTACCTGTCCTAGAAATGTTAAGTATGCCTCACTTAAGATTTTTTAATTAGTATAGTACACTTGTACTACTTGACCAATTGTACGAACGATAGGGAAAAATCTCATTAAGCTTCTAATTAATGTAACCAAACCGCGTTTTGCTGGGAACAAGAGAGCCAATTACAGCAGATCTTATTGGACAATTAGAACATAAAAATCCAACTTAAAAATAATCGTGTTCGTAAAATTGTGAGGCTGTTGATGGATTGACCCTCCAAATTAAGGAACAATCTCAACCCAATAAGACTAGTTATTAAAATAGTAACTTAACAATTAAAGATACTAAGGTTTTGGGACAAGATTAAGGAGACATAGAGTTATGATTTCTCAAATTATTGGAATCCTTATCGATATGTCTCCTATAATATCGCCTAAGTATCTCTACTGATCATGAGCACTTGACTTATCGTAATTCTCTTTCGAGCAACTACAACAATGTACTAGTCATATACTCTCGAACTATGCTAGCTTGCACTCTTTCACCGCTCACTATGACCACGTTAAAGCTTCGTTATCTCTAATTCCGATTTTAAACCCCCCGTATTGATCTCTCATATATGTTAAAAGTGACGTTGTTCAACAACCACCTAAATATGTACTCTTTTTCAAGCAATACATAAATAAATAGGCACCGTTAATTGAGAGCTTTTCAATTAACTAAAATAAGCACATAGTTGAACAAATAGAAAAATTCAAAGATTCAATTATATCAAAACGTATCAAGAATTCATCCTACAAAAGGTTTCATCAAAATCCTAGATAACAAATTACCTATTCATAATACTATGCAAAACTACAATACTAGAATTCATAACCAATAATGAAAATAGGAAGAAGAAAGTGAAAAACTCGTAGAAGAATTCTTCGCTTTCTCCTTGTGTGTTCTTGCCTCCTTGGGTCGAATCCCCTCTCTGATGATGTCTTCCCTCTCTAATAATGTTTAACCAATAGCGTTTAACCTTTCAAAAACTAATTTTTAGGGGTATTTATAGGGTAAGGGCTGAATTTACATGTCCAATACTGATGAGGAATTGGCATTGTTGGCTCCTTGCATTGCCGGTAGCACTGTCGTTTTGATTCAAGGCATTATCTGTAGCACTGTCTTTTTGGTGCAAGGCACTCTTTACGACACTGATGACAGTGCCCTGGACAATGCCTTGCACTGTCTATGGCACTGAATTTTCGTTGCCTTGCGCGTCTTCTTTTATTGCTCCATTTTGTAGCTCTGAGGTACCATTTCATTTAACTTTTCTCCGGTTCATGTCCAAGCATTCCTACACATGAGATAAGCTCTATTAAGCGCAATCATCGCACAAATTATCATCCAAACAACAAGCAAATAGAGTAAATGATGTCAAAATATATAGAATTATCCCGCGACGTCATACATCAAGCATTTTTTTCAGATTAGTGTACCCATACTTATAGCCACGGGAAAATAATAAAATAGTAGATAAAGTATCATAAACTAAAATTCTCCTAATTACCCCTTTTCTATCAAATAAAGCAAAGCTCAAGATAAACTTCTTTTAACATATTGGATAACTTCTATATATTAAATTAGTAACAAGGTATGTACCTAATAAATAATAATGCAACCAACTTTTTCCAGTCACTAACCAGAGCTTGGTCTTTCTTGTAATATGTTCAGGTACCGATCGGTCTTTCTAGTATTCTTAATGCTGGAAAAGGCCCACCAAAGGGTATATAATATACTATAGTAAGTTTTTTCAACGCTCACCGTTTGAATTATAAATACTTAGTGGGATGAGCTAGGATTCACATTTATATACCGTACACAGCATCTTTTGGAACAAATGAATATAAAACATTATCTTATTGTATTGCTACACCATCCGTTATACCTTGTTGGACCTCATTCTACCTTTTTAGGTCTATTTCGATGCAGTGTGATGGGTGTCTCGAAGCAACAGTCAAGTTATTTTTTTGTGACCTTACGGGTTCAAAGCTGTAAAATAATACTTACATCAGGATAAGTTATCTACATCATATCCCTTTGTAGGGTGCTCTTTCTCGAACTCTTCGTAAATACAAGATACTTTGTGCATCACACTGCCCCTTTTTCTATACATAGTGTGATATGTGTATCTACCTCTGTTATGTGGTCGTCATCGAATTTTATCCCCTTACGTCCCAATCCGTCAATACAATGGGGTTAGTGTTTCGTCTTGATTCATTCCACTTCCTTGCAAGGTGATGATACCAATAGTTGTGAAGCTGCTAGGTTTACGGGGCAACATCTTATCATTGAATTTTGTATAGACAACGAATTATAGCATATCGTATCAACAGAAAGTTCGAAGAATATAATGTTGTTCCTAGATGAGTATAAACCGGCACAAGCCATGGTGGTTGATCATTTTTGTTCCTAGATTATCTATTGTTCAAACTTAACCTTTCTCCTAGCTAGTTGCTCCATCATTTTCTATTGATTAACCTCATGTTATCGGACTTCAATCTCATGTGATTCTGTACTTAATTAAGCCTTGTATTTTTGTAGGGAAATGACATCGAAAAATAATAATAATACTGTAATAATATTATTTGTGAGCAAAAATACACTAATAGACATGAGTCGTGCTAAGCACTGTCTTAAAAACTATTTCAACAATGTGAAATTTTTTCCAAGATTAAACAAGCCTACCTTTATTTAACAGGATATAAGAATCAGCAAAATATTAATAAATTTAGCAAGTTGGAAGAGAAAGAGCAACCAATATCTTATGCCAATAAAAATATCATAGAAGAAGAAATTTGAAGGAGAATGACTATAAGAGGAAAAGAAGATAGAACAATTTCTTCTTTTGCTAATGATTAGTTTTTCTTGGCGTTTTTATGATGAAGAAAACTTCTGCGTAGGACAAGTGTTTTACTTACTTGTCAAATTTTCTTTGAATAAGATGCCAACACATTTCATGTAAAATGACATTTGGCTTAGCAAGATCATTTGTCAAACAATCTTTTAAAACAATGCCACATGTAAAAACTTTTGTCACAAGGCTTCAAGGAAGAAGCCACTTGAATATAGCTATGACACTTGTAAAATAAAAAGACACATAGGGTGTGTTTGGTATGAAGGAAAATATTTTTTAATTTTTTCATGTTTGGTTGGATTAAATATTTTGGAAAACATTTTCCTTATGAACTTATTTTCCTCCAATTGGAGGAAAATGTTTTCCTTATCAAGAGAAGGGAAAACATTTTCCAAAACTCCTTCTCAATCTTCCCCACCCTCATCAACCCACCCCCTCTCTCCAAAAAGACTTTTTTTCTTTTTAAAATTTCAGTTTTTCCGTTAACACACACACCCTACTACAACCCCCCCCCCCC